>DWFO01002602.1:0-13475 GCA_018246595.1 Mimoniades nurscia nurscia | reverse complement strand
CATAAATTTTCATAATATAAATTACTCTGTGTTGTGTACGTGATGTGGTGGATAATAAAAGTTATTATTATTATTATTGTATATCTGTAAAATCCCCTTAATTGTTAATAATAAGTATCGATATCGATAAAAATACTCCGACAGGAACCGTCCCATCACACTTGGCACCTACTTACTGCCCGACCCCTCCCCGGCTTATCTGAAGTCGAGCCGAGCGCAGATATATTTCATCTCGCCACTAGGCACGTTTTTATGCAACGCGCCCGCTACGGCGCAACTCGACTCTTTTTGTCGCTGCGGCCCTAGTACCTCTTCACATTTTTGTCGGTGTCAAAGTCATTACGGGATGACGTATGCGCGTTTTTAGCGTGTAGGAAAAACATTACACAAAATCAACGGATTACAAAATATTCATGCAATTGAAAGTTATTAATTAATTAACATTCTTTCAAATTGCCGGTTTTCTATAACTGATTCCATTTTTTTCACTATCGTTACCATCAACTTGAAACGACTAGTTTTATAATACATAAATATATTTCACCGAGTCTGGTCTGGGAACATTTTAAGCGCGAGAACTTAACTGAATCTGAGCTTGGTACCGAACGAATTTACTATAATATGAGATAAGATGTCTGCATAGTGAAGGTCATAGTCATAGTTAAGGGCCAAGATAACAAATCGTTGTTTGGTTTATTAAAACCGGCATTAGATGCCGCCTGATAATCTCCTTAGCTGTCATCTACTTTTTAATGTCAGAAGCATAATCATCGCCAAGCATATATGTCAGCATCAATAATTCGTCATCATGATCGGCCTAAGTCTACAGCTGGACATGTACAGCTGTAGTTTTGGGATCTCTGAACACGGCTTCTCGCACAGCCTCGCTGCTGCACGTTAGCGATCAGAGTATTTAGTCGTGCCTAGGCAGACCGCGCCGGATTATGTGTCGTTGTGTGTGTTACGACACCCTGTGTCTCGGGTTTGGGGGTCGGGGGATGTATTTGTAATGGACAATATTAATTCTTTACTTGTAGATATATTATGTATTATGCCAGGTATTCGTAATCAAACTTGAAATATTTTCAAAAAAACCTCCCAAAAGAAACTATTATTCGACTTGTAGGTACAAGTCATAAAAATTATTATATGCGACGATTGTCTTTACCTTTACATAGATAATACGGTATGTAATTTTATATGTACGTGTGTATGATTTTGAATTCTTCTTAAACACTATATCGATTTTGATGAAATTGTTAGTGACTTAATAGATGGCGCTGCACCCCGATTTCAAGGAATTTTACGAAATTTATTTACGAAAAATAGCATTTTTTTTATTAGGTATGTCATCTGCTGTTGCTGAAAAAACTTTGTCATTGGGCGAAGTGTGGCTTGCGATACCCTCGGATAGTTCTACTACTGCTGTACTTAGTAGGCAGAAACTTGTATGATGGTTTCAACGGAATTGTAACCAGCGTTATAATGTTAGGTACCTACCTATTTAGGTAGTTAAATGAATAAAGGACTGACATTTTTCATTTTTAGTACGCTGAATCCACTCGGAATTCATAATCGTTCGGGGTATACCTACCTAGGCGACTTCGCGCAGAACTAAAGTACTAAGTATCTTTAGAACTTTTTTGCAACTCTCAACGCTGTAATATATAAAAAGTATGTTGTAGGTACTGTTAGCGTTGCCGCATGATTTTAAAAATGATAACTGATTTAACCCACGTGTAGGTACATAAATTCTTTCCTGTATTTTCATTTTCGGTTAGTACGAGTACATCGATGAATTATGCAATATGTACATACATATAATGCGTTGTATGCGTCATAATAAAATCAACATTTGTTGTGGAAATCAACATAAACTATCACGTCACAAATCAACTAGAGACGGGACTATTAACAATACCAACCGCATGTGCTTATTTAACCTGGTATCAACTGAACGGTAACACAATTTAAACACGAAATCGAAATTAAGGGCCAATGTGGTTGGTTAATAGAAAATCGGTGGAATTTTTAAGTTTCACAGACACAGATTTTTAAGTAACGTTTGCTATTAAAAAGGCGAAGATATAAACTTTTAGCATGTTTTTCATTAAAATAAATCCCTTGAATACGTTTAATTAAAAAGCGTGGATCAACGATAATTAGCTCCTGGGAGTATTTTTTAATAGGTAACAGTTAATAAAAAGTTGACGGAATGGTGAGATTTTATTTATTTGTCTGTAGGACTACGATTTCTCTTATTCATGATAATTTGTTCGTATTGAAAATGTGGCTCCCAGTGGGATCGTCTTGGCGCATGAATTTGGAGAATAAACAAAAAAGAAGCGATGGCACAGCAGGCGAACGGGTACCAGGACGGCAGCGGGTGGCGGCGAGTAAATTAGCCGCGGAGCCGCGCGATATTGTTGGCGACCCGCTCCTCTAGGGTTATGAGAACTTGGTGTTATTATTATAAGTTATGTCACTTAGTTTAGATCGAGTGGAAATTTTGAGGGATTATTAATAATAATTTTACTTTGCCCACTGTTTTGTTACGTTTTGACAATTGAAAAATATCTAAATGTAAAATCACGGCTGTAATCCCCAAAGAGATAAGCAGAGGAGTTTCAATAGGATTGTTTAGGTTGCACTATGGAATAGATGGTGAACCTATTGTGATACATCGGGCACATATTCAGAGTTCGAACCATTACTAGAAAATCTAAATTAGAAAAATTCTATTGTGCCCGACCCAGGAATTGAACCCAGGGCCTCTTGATCGGTAACAGCGCTTGCAACAAACACGATCAACGAGACAAATATATATAATATGTATATTTGAGGTGATATAGCCACTGTTTCTTTCTTTCTACAAATAAATGTAGATGTTCCTGGCCGATATTAACAGCTTGGGTTTGATCTAGGTGTATTAACAGCTCCAATACACCTGTAATATGTAGTGTAATTAAGGTAATACCATTTTATTTCATCGAATAGCCCTTATTGTTTACTATTTTTATATTAGCATCTGCTGCAGGCCATTAATAGGCTTTAGAGAAGCTATTTTTGGTATGCGCAGTCGGTGGCGAAGATCGCTTAACGCATGCAATAAGAGTTTTGTATATGAAATTACTCGAAAGTAAAGTGATATTTTAGTGTGATCTATGACGATACATTTATCGTTCATTTTTATACAGATCACTCGTACTTATACTGGGTACAGTTACCCAAACTAAGCACTTGTACTGAGTTTGAGTGGTTAATGACCTATTTCTGACATAACATGCTGTGTATTTGTTTAAAAGAGTGTTCGCGAAATATTCGAGAAAATTTGTCATTCAATATACTTTTAGATAGAAGTGCACATCTGCCTTTCTTTCGCGCTACTGCCAAGACAATGGATACCTACACGAATATAGAGATACATGGTACAAGCGGACGGTGTCTTTGTCAAAGAGACCAAAATTCAAGTTTGGGTAGAGTCGACTATTATTTTTATATAATATGTAACTGGAAAACAATATGATAGATTTTATAATTCTCACTTCACATAATTTGCCCCTAATCTCTTCTCAACTGCAATTGGTATCACGGAAAGTTGTAATAAAAAATATATTTTGCTTCTTGAACACGATTTTATTATACGGAACAAACGCAGTGTTTATGTAATCGACATAAAAAAATACACCTGCGTGGTGGTGGCACACCGCCGCACCTAGGTCACGCAATTGAAAAGTGAGCAAAAAATATATATAATAGGGAATGATTAACAAAGCGACAGCCCTGCGCGCGTTGCCGCCCGGGAACAAAGCGCCAAGCGCCACTCGCCGCCCGCCGCTCCCGGCTCCTACGTGGATATATCGTTTTGATACTTTCAATAAACTATTTTATTTTTAGGTAGCTTTAAATTCTTAGAAATTGCACACCTATTCTACTCTAGGATTACCACATAACAAAGTCTCCCCATGACGAGTTCAATGCAATACAATTCACCAGTTACGTTATACGTAGGTACCTTGGAATACAGACTGAACCTATTGCCCTAGCCGTACACTGCGCACAAATCCAGACTCTGTGCTGTTTTTGAGAATTTCAAGTTAGTGAGGCCAAAAAATACTTTGCCCGATCTGGATATCAAACCCAACAGTCGCGCTTGAAACTCAACCAATGTGGCAGTTCAAAGAATAATGCATTCACTAAGCTATTTCTATTCGGTATAAGATAATTTCCAATTTACTTTCCATTCACACGTAATTAAAGTTTCACAATAATAAGTAATATATTTTCATAGTACACAAAATAAAAGAAAATTTCGACGATCAAATCTTTCCACGCCAGCTTGCTACATTACCCAATGATTCACGGAGGCGCGGCCGCCGACATCGCATCGTCCCGCGCTCGCCTACCGCATACAGACATATACACAGATAATATGTACGTACATACTAGCTATACGTATAGCGGTATAGTGATGGAATATTAAGTGTATGCGGCGCCGCTTACTGCAGCATCGCCTGCGTGCTACGTTAATGAGTATGCTTTTGGCTACGCAAAATTGCGGTTGGTTTATAGGTGAAATTAAAAGCACGTTTTAGTTTGATTTTCAGCTCATATGTGAATGTGAATTTTCGAGCGCAAATTTCGTGTATACAATGCTCGTGTCATGTCCTCGTTGATGTTAGAGCAATATTATGTAATATAACAAATATTTATTATTATATTACATTTTTCTTTTACAAAATATAAATTTATTAACTGTTTATATGATATGGGCTATATTTGCCTAAAATAAGGACTAAGAATCCATACGTAGACGTAAACATAAAACATCCCATTTTGATACATTTTCAGTAACAATCCGGTAACAATGTTTATTTGATTATTTATGGTAGTAAAATGATATCTAAGTGTGTTTTATTATTTGAAGTTCCGTACTCGTGATACAACGGTCAACCATTTGGCATTTATGTGTGCTTAGCAATTCGCAAATGCACAACACAACTACAAGAGCGAGACAGTCAACAGGTTTATCAAACGGGCGTGCTCACTTATCTACACACATGTAATACCACCCAACCGTATTATACATTGCATCATTACATTGACCGTTCCTCCCACTTTGAATTGTTAAGCTTCCAAGTTAAATTGTCGATGTATTGCATGCGATGGCCATAATATAGGCTTATGAGTACGCGAACGCACTTTGTGTATATGAATGCCTGGTACTTTCAGTGACTGTGTGACGCGATTTGACGCTAAAAAGAGCCCGCTGTCAATGACGCGTCAGATGATCAAGATTTTTGACAATTGCTATTTTGACTATTACCATAAAACTTTCAAACAACGATAACTATGAATTGGTAATTAAATAATTATTAGGTAATTAGTGTCGGTTAAAAATTATGTTATAGTCTTAAAATAAGGTAAAATGTAATTTTTCTGTAAAATCATTTCCGAGCATTGCTACTCTGTTTTTCACTGTTAGATTTCTGTAGACTGACAGCACTGAGCGTACTTGCTGACTTGGAAATTTCATACGCACTTCACACGTACGGTGTCACATTACAGTTATTGTTGACTTACTTCGGTATAGTTTATTTATTTATTTTAACATACCTACCGCGGCCAACATGAGAGTAACTTCTATACTTGCGCGTGTTGGCTACAGTTTTGATTTGTTTTTTTTAATATTTATTATACTCCTGTTATATCTTTTATGGTTAGTTATTCTTTGATCAATTTTGTGCATTGAATTGTCCTTTCGTAAGGTCCCATTCCGGTATTTAAAATAACTTTGGTATTGAAAATAACAACTTGATTTACGCGCCATCTGTTGTTCAGTAGCAAATGAGTGTCAATGTACAGCCATCTCGTACCGAATAGAAATATCAAATTTCATTAAATAATTTAGTTGAAAAATAGGGCATACATTAAAAATGAATGGTTAGTATAAGTGAATATTTACTACCTTTCCAATATGAAATAATTGTACTCCTATCTAAACGGAACCAATGAATTCTTTCCAAAAAGAAGTTTTTTTTTCTTATTGCAAAAATATTGATTGTACTGATAATATAATGAAGTATAATATTACGGCACAAAACTTGAATTTCTAAACATTGTATTTTATATAACTTAAATTATCATCCACCTTTATCGTTTTAACTTGATCCTGTTTTCTTAGGATGTGTGAGTAATGAAGTGAAGAACAATGTTAGAGGCCAGGTGTTATCCAAAATCTGAATTTACTGAATAAATAAAAGACAAAAATAAATTATTAAAAGACTAGTAATAAATGTATAATTATGGTTTCCTTCATGACACTGAAGCAAATGTCTTAGCACTGTATAGCTATTATTTCGATTGCCACTTTGTGTTCTTAACAGACTTTATTTGTATAAATAACATTAATTAATGTAAGTGATCGTGCCATTCTTTTGTAGCTGACACTGCTTCATTTGACTGAGAGATTGCTTGATTAATACACTGTAATAATAATAATTTTTTATACAAAACACATTTGATGAGATTTTTTTATTTACATTTAGAAATAAGTTTCAATTGTTAACACAATATCATGTATGCACTTATTTTAATGTATGCATTTTTAAACTTTAAATTAATCAAACAGTGCCAGATTCACTTAATTTCAATGATCCCAGTCCTACAAATCATAGATACATAAGCAAATAAAAAATTACATACATTCATTTGCCTAGTCTGAATTTTAACTGTACTTGTCCCATGGAATATCTGTTGAATGTTTCTTTAACTTATGTTTTTTGAGATACTTGGAATCTATAAAGGCTTCTCCACAAATGGAACAAACATATGGACGTTCTCCTGTATGTGTCCTTAAATGTACAACTAAGTTGCCTTTTAAAGCAAAGAACTTCATACACACAGAACATCCAAATTTCTTTTCTCTGGTATGTGTGAGTTGGTGGGTTCTCAAATGAGTTTTAGTTTTGAATCGAAGTGAACAAAGCTGACATGGGTATGGCCTCTCGTTAGTGTGGACTCTTTCATGCATAATGAGCATTGCTTGACTAGCACAGTTTTTACTACATATACTACACTCGAATCTCTTTAGATTTTTCACCCTCAAGCTCTTATCCTGATTAGGCACATCACTCGGTTCCACCATATGATTGCTCTCTATATGCTGTTCTAATGCAGACTCTACAGAGAACATTCGTTTGCAAAGAGAGCAAGCATAACCTAACAGTTTTCCCATATCTGTTGTGATTTCCTGTTTAACAGTCTTAACTAACTCTTCCTTATATTTATTCACTTTACTTTTGGAACACTGGTCAGATTGCTTGTGATTTACTAATGCAGCTTTGCTTTCAAACGTTAGATCACATAGGTTACATGAGAATGGATTGATGTGTGTCAGCCTATGTGTTTGCATTGTGATTTTTTGATGGAACCGCTTTAAACAGATATCACACTGAAAATCTCTGACACCAGTGTGTATCATCATGTGACGTTTTAAATTATTTTGGTTCGCAAATGTTTTCATGCATATGTTACAACGAGGCTTATTATTGTGACCATATTTAATGTGTTGTGTCAGAGCATTCCTTCGTATGACTTGACTACAGAATGGACATGTCACAAACAAGCCAGTGACATTATGCAGAAGCATATGACCTGTCAGGATCTCTGATGTCTCAAATCCTTTACCACAGAGATTGCACAAATGCTCACCAGCAGGATTATGCTTATACTTATGCTTTTCATACTCCTGTAGGTCCACAAATTTTTCACCACAGTCACATAAATATGTGCCATCTTCTTGTTGTAAAACTGCTGTTCCTATTTGGCTATCATCAGTATATTCTATTACCAGTTCGGAACCATCACATTTCAATATTTGAAATTGAGATGAATCATCACCTTCATAGAATATCAACTCCTGTTGCATACTAGATTCTTCATCCTCGGTACCAAGTTGTGAGTTTGTTAGATACTTCATACCTTCTTTGCTGTTAAGTAGAATGGTCCTCTCTACACCTGATGTTGTTAATATTTTTATAATGTTATTCGAATTAGACATATCTTTGCCTATATCATCACTCAGTGACACAAGGTCCTGATTGCTGTGGAGTTGAGAATCATCTATTTCAGTTATGATATGTTCTTGAGATGTATCATCAACTTCTTCTGCAATGTTTAACTCAGTTTTATCATCATTCTCTTGGTATTCTTCCTCATTCTGAAGTATAGTTGCAGGGACATTTAGTGGTATTCTAGGATTTGAAACTAAAAATGAGTCTATGCTATTTTCAAAACGTGGAGTTTTTTCTATGGGTTGCTCATGGATGTCTTCCATGTGTGTATCATCAATAGGTTCCATTTTTATACTTGGCACTTCTGCTCCCTTTTCCTTTTCATTATCAATTACTAGTACATAATAGCAGTCATCATCACTATCATTTGGTTCAGTTTTGATCATTGCTTCAATTTGCTTCATGGATTCTTTGGCTATATCTTCTACCGTTAACTCCTTACCCTTTTCATTGACATCCGGCAAGTCTAGTACAAATTGCTCCTCTCGCGTTTGCTTCAACAAGGTGTCTAATTGAAGTTTTAGTTCTCTGTCCATTTTCATGCATTGCACCCTGAATTGATATGCTGAATTTAATATGGTGAAACATTCAACACAAAGTTTCTGTGGCAACCCGTCATCTTCATTTACCTGAAATAATATAAAAGGAGTCATGATTAATAGAAGTAATCTTAATTCATAGTTACTGAACATACAAATTACAGATTACAGAAAGTAGTCATTAAGACAGAGTATTTAAAAACATGATTAGTGTATTGCACTATAATGTAATAATTGTACTGCAATTCTTATGAACTCGTTTTTTTTAATGATCAAAATATTGGCATCCAGAAGAGAAGCAATAATATAAAAAAGTAATGCCATACTTTCTAATGAAATGATGGCAGAGTAATGTGTATTAGATACATTAGTGATAGTTTAAGTTTATACACAGTGCTCTCTACTTCATCAGGGATTTGTCTTTAAGACATATTAATAATAGGAAGGAATCAAGTAAGTCAATTATAGAAATAGGTCGCAACCATTTGTAAATTAGTTATTACAGCCATTTTTAAATTATGTACTTGACTAATATTACTAATTTATAAATGGCTGTGACTATCAACTACCTTGTTGGTTGTAAGCGAGATTGCTGATAATGAGATCCTTGGTTCAAATACTGGGTCAAGCACGTTTGGATTTTTCCAACTTAGATTTTCTAGTCATGGCTTTGAATCTGGATATGTGCCTGGTGCATAGCAATAGACTCACCATGTATTCCATAGAGTGACATAATGGCTGGTAAAACACAGGAGTGTACTACAGCCCTCTGCCTACCTCCTTGGGGATTACAATTATGATATTACATTTGTCTTCAAACTAAATCTAAGCACACTTTGGTAATAATTTTCATTCATTTAAATATCTGAAAACTCAATGGCACATATGTGTATTCTGCTTTTTATTATATTTTGTAAATATACTTAAAAACTTGTGGTCTTAGTCTACTGTTGAGAGTTATAGTAGCTGAAATTACATTAGATTGATATAAGTTTTAATCATATATTATACACACATAAACATTGTATTACATTATCATAATAATTTTCATTATGAAAGATAACAATTTCATGATTATAACATATTTGAAATTACAAATATCCATTCAACATCTAATTAGGCAGAGTTTTCTGCTATTTTACTACTGGGTTGATTTTTAAATACTTACATATACAAATAAATTTATATTCTGACACAAAAAACATTTTAGCTCTACAAACAAAGATTTTAATGTATTTCACATAACTTATAAGCCACAAGATATGATTTTCTAGTTCTTGATGTTATTAAATGACATTTAATATATTTAGCTTTTACTGTATTTCAGAATGGAAATAACTAGTCAGTTTGTTTGTTTTCATCCTGGTTGGGAATGGAATCTACAAATCTGGCTAATGCTATACTAATGCAATACTAAGATGATTGAGGATATTATGAATATAAAGTTACACCAAGTCCTTTGCATGACTATATATAAGAGAAATAAGTGCAAGAAGTGCCTTTGCAGGAAATCTTGCAAGATGTTCTAGTTATATAATACACATGTTTAAGATATAAAAATGAAACTTGTAGCCTCAAAGAGGTTAGCAGCTTAGTGTAGTACACTCCCATGTTTTACCAATTACATTGACATCCCACTATGGAATAGGTGTTGAGCCTGTTCCCATGCATCAGGTGCACATCCAGACTTTGAACCACTACTAAGTCAAAAATTCCAATAATGACAGGTATTTGAAACCTGGACCTCTCGATAGGCAGTCAAACTTGAAACCAACGAGGCAGCTAAGATATAGTCTTCAGTTTATTTTGATAAGATCAATACATAGTAATCATAAGTAAATTGAGTTATCTAAGTGTATCACAAATATATTGTTAAAAAATTAGAGCCCCACAGCGTAACATTGCAGCAAAGTTGTAAAAATACTTTATACTTACGATCCATCTGCTTTAAAATCAATGACAAGAATGACGGAGTGATAATACATTTGTTTTTGCATATTAAAACAAAACAGAAATAAGAGTATTAATTAAAAATGGCATTGTAGATTAAAAAAGAAACCTAAATAAATGAAAATTGGAAAAATATCACGATAAACAATTTCAAAATATCCGTTTGATTTTTGAGGTTATTTACACAGCGTCCTATCAAGTTGAGCAAAAATACTACAATGTGAGTCATTAAATTAAAAGGAAGGGATAAGATTTGAGAATTTTTACCTCTATAGTAGTCAGTTCAAAAAACTTTTCCTTCACATTTTGTTTCCCGTCAAATAACGACACCCCGGAATCAGGGGATAGGCAGCAACGACACAAATTTGACCAAGAATCCATGTCAATTTCCTTTCCACATAATTACGGCACTAGAAAATCCTGAAAAACACATTATATTAACCTTCAGGCGCATTGTTTTGACAGATTATTTGGTTTTTAAGTTATCAGAGAGCATAATAAACATAAACTTGGTATCCAAAGAGTAAAATTATCTACGGACCTTGCCCATAAAGCTGATCTATTCCAAATTATAGACAAGAGAGCTGAGAGCGTACAAAATGGCGATTATGGCGAGTTGGCATATAACGCGGTAAGACGTAAGATACGAAATCGGAAGTTACGTCACAACGTCATTAGGGTAAGTTAATGTCATTGTACGACATCGTTCTAAAACATAAAAATGCAGAAAATTCAGACTATTATTTCACGCCTTTAAAAATTGTCAATTCTCTTTCTTAAAAGGTATAGATTTCAGTCAAAGTATTAGTATGACTACTTTTATTAGGTTGGTATTATCGAACAATGACGTGTGCCGGAGGAAGTTAATTGCTTATGGATGTCAGTTTTGGCGTATGTCATGGTATTGCCATGATGAGCAATGAAAGAGTAGTAGTCATATACAGATATTAATATAGGCTACTTTATTTTTTTATGTATTTAAATAAATTTAATACGGTAGGGTAAGAAATTTGAAAATGTATTAATAATCTTTCATTACTTCATAACAATTTCGTAAACCACTTATTGGTAAACAACTAAAATATGCTAATAGATATGTGTAATATTATAATTTTATGCTTCTGATACATAGTTTATTATTTGATGATTGTCTTACATCAGTTGTATGACTTATGACTTAGTTGTCTTCGACATTATGTTGAAGTTTAATAAGTCTTGAATAGAGGTTATTTTCTACAAGAAATATTCTAACCTGATAATGACTTATAATATTTAGTACTTTGACTCGGATGGAAATTTTATTAAAGAACGTTAGGTACAATGTACTCGTCGGTTTACTGAGAAAGGGGTCACGAAAGGAAACTCTTAGAATTACAATCGTGGAATCATTTAATTAACCTACACTTAATTTTCCTGCTGTTCCATGGATTCCCTGTAATTCCCACTTAAAACTAGTATATTTTTAAGGTTAGCTCGAGTTTATGTTCCGTGTTTATTATCTACAATTGTATATATATTTAGAAGTTCATATCTGGTCACTACAGCACAGTCTCTGATTAATATGAGACCAGAGACCAGTCGAGCGTTAACTTGTCCTAAGACATTATTATTATAACACATAAGAGCCTTGTTCGTTTTCCCACAAGCCACATGCAAACAAACCAATTTAGTAGTGGAATATAAATATTTAGGGTCCCTGAGGAACAATCGATAAGGATGATTGATTGCGGGTAGCTCATCAGGACTGGAGATGCGGCCTCACGCATAAATATTTGGCCCTTAATAATTTAACTCGAATGGTTTTTGTTTTCTGTTTTATTTTTATCTGTCTTTTGTTATCTGTTTTCTGTCATATTGTTTTGGATTTGTGTAGCATGTAAAGTGTGTGGATTTAATACTAGTAGTTCGATGTTATGTATTTTTATGACTTTTGATTTAGTACTAGTGACATAAGATTGTCTGCCACGTTGGTTATGTTGGTTGCAAGTATGACAGCCGATCGAGAGGTTCAGGGTTTAAAAGTCGGGTCAGGCACTATTGGATTTTTCTTAGTTAGATATTTTAGTAGTGGATCGGGGTTTGGATATGTGCCTGGAGTATGGCAATAGGCTCACCACTTACGTAACATAAACGTAATTGGTGAAACGTAGGTGTACTATACTTCTCTGCCTACCTCTTTAGAGATTACAAGCTTGATGATTCGACATAGGATTAACAACTTTTAGATTCAAAATACTGGAATGGCTCAATTTTACCATTAAAAATAAGGATATAACCAGTTTCTGACTCAGGGGCAGCAGGTTTTTGATCCCGGTAGAGGAGGAGGAAGGGGGTGTGAGGGGAAGGTGGAGGGGGAGAGGGATAAAGGGGAGGGCGAGGGAGGGAGAGGGGAGGAGCGTGGGGGGAAAAGGGGGAGGTGTTGGCAAATGTGATTGTTTTTTAAAAGACACGGCCTTCGGACAGGTCAGTAGCGCGGTTAGCAAGCTTAGTGCTAAATGTCGAACAACTTGGGGAAATAAAATCGAGAAATAAAGAATTTTCGTAACATTACAAATCGAGAACTAAAGAATTTTCGAAACATTACAAATCGAGAACACACGGTTGGGTCAAAATCCAAACAAGATTCAAATATGAGCGTTCGGTATCCATTCGTTCCGAATGAATAGCGGGCCGTCTGTCATCATAACACGAAAGAAGAGATATGATCCATTGAAATCTCTATAAGGTGATGTAGTCAAACTTATTGTATATACTGTAACATAAGGGCGATAGGTTTTAATTTAAACACTTAACACTTGTACGATCAACTATTTATTAATTACACTAATAACTTTATTTTAATTTAATTGACAATCTTAGTGAGTTGGTAACCGGGCAGAGGTTACCCTTGCCAATGCATACAACTCAAGTG
>DWFO01002601.1:0-13476 GCA_018246595.1 Mimoniades nurscia nurscia | reverse complement strand
TCCCACGTTTCACCAGTTACTTTTAAGTACCACGATGGAATAGGTGGTGAGCCTATTGCCATATACCGGGCACTTATCCAGATAAATAAATAATAGTGTTTCAATTTGTTACAGTAAATCTGTATATGCTATTCGTAAACAGATGGCGTGTTTCATTCATGCAGATATGATTCGGAGATTACAGTTGCAGAAAGGCATCCCAGCGATGGATTAGCTGTGCATTCACGGCTCTGGACTAATGCACATCACACGCTTAACGGAGCGGACTAATTGGAACGTTTAGTTTACACTACACACACACACACACTTGCATACACACAAACACAAACATTACAGCTATTTAGCGAGTAATGCTCATATGTGTATGTTTGTCGTTTACTGAATTTTCACAATGGACAGTTACAAGTACACACTAAGGAGTATATCGCGTATGATGGTCAAGTTAATTTTAATAATATACTACTGTTAATTAACACTGTTTTTAACTGTAGAAAGAAATTTAAAAAAATATAAATTTACTTTTTGTTGGTAGAAAAAGAAACTACATTTTAAATATCTAAACGGATACTATGAGAAAATAAATGCTAAAAGCTAGAAACTATGATTTCGAACGATACTTCACAGATAAGTTGCCCACAGTTGTTAATAGATGGCGCTCATAATATGTTTATCGCTTCAAACCATTGAAATTGAAACTGTTACTAATACTACTATAAGATATACTATATAATACTAATATAACAAGAAATACTTGAACTTTGTCTCGTAGATGCTAGTAGTACATTTTTAACTTGTATTTAAGCGCACCGGAGCTTGTATGGTAGATTAATAGGTAGTGAACAGTGTACCATGTTCGTTTGGATCAAATCACGTGTTCAGCGAAATGAGATACAATAAGATGGGCTTATCGTTTTACCATTGTACTAGATACAATACTATACATTATTTATGTAACTTCACGCCTATAAAATAATTTATTGGTACTATTTCGTGTCGGGGCGGAGTAAGATAACATTTCCCGACCCCGTGTCGGGTTACAGGGTGTCGCAGGAGGCGACTAAAGTCGGCGCTGGCTGATCGCGGTATGGCTTGCTCTGCCTAGGTACATCTACATGCCCTGGCCGCCTATGGGCAACAGCGTAGGCGGTGCGAGAATCTATCCTCTGCTATCCTAAAACCGCACGCCCAGCGTGGGGATTATAGACATAACCCCTCCTGTAGAGACCTTTGTCCAGCAGAAAACAGCAATAGTTTGATATTGATACGTGTATTCGCATTTTTCATCCAACAAATTACCAAGTATATCAACTAGGTTATGGCCTCTATAAACGAAGTTTCATTTAATAAGGTATTTCTTGAAAGATACGAAATACAAGATCCTTATACGTTACAAGACAACCACGATGGACCGCGGGCCGTGCTTTGTAAAGAGTGAAAAAAATTAAATTAATTGACACTACACCCTGCCTATCACTTCGGGAAAATACAGGCGTAATGTAACGTAATTATTGTCAATTTTAGATAATTCATAAGCAGGCCGTTTACACATGGCGCTGCTTTATAGCTGGCATATTTCTTGTGTAGAGCAAAAACTCATACAAACCGTTTTCTGTTAGATATTATTCCAAGTCAGGACCAATCGGTCTAACATCACTGGAATCATACTCGTTTTCAATTTATTTAGTATGCATTACTTTACTTCTGAGGCACAAATCGAATTGCCTATTAATTTGGCGTGTTCCTCTCAAATCCCTTAAGACGGAGAAACATCCCAAGACCGCCAAAGGTACTCTAAAACACACCGGCTTGGAGAGTGGAGCAATTTTAAATTGAACTTTAGTAAATTATAATAGAGTCCATTTTTACATTTCAAATGTTTGTGACCGCGCTTGAGCATCCTCTTTCCATAATTCGTTCTATTTCTAGAACCGCAAGAGAGCAGAAATCCCCGTAGCGATCAAACTTTCGCGGCCAATGAATTGTACAATATTCTCTATCAGCATTAACAGAGCCCACCTGTACTTTAATATATGACTTTTTCAGCTGATAAAAGCAATATTGTGTTTTGTGATACAACCTTAATCTATGCACTGATATGTTAACATGCTTTCATGTCAACTAAAGTAATATAATGTATATGGGAAACGTAGAGCGACCATACTCGTGGTTATTTACTATCCGATCTATACCTAATCTGTTAGGCATATCTAATCTGTCAGGCTTTTGTATTTGCATTGTGATTCTATTCCCATCCCGCGGCAAATATTTGTGCCATCAGCACAAGTGTTTTTTCTGCGTTTCGATATGAAATTAAATAATTATAGTTAGAAATGTACGTACATATATTATGTAGTCCCACCTGGCTTTGCAATTAGGTGGCTGTATTTGAAGTTGTCTATTAATAAAAATCCCAAAAATAATTTTGATTTCTAGACACTAATGTATACAAAATTAATAGGTACACGTGTATATAAATTGTCCTATAAATTTCCCTATGTCCAGCAGTGGGCTGCAATAGGCCGATGATGATGATGTAAATTATAGATACAATAGAAGCATAGTGAAAAGATTTAACAATAAGAATATGTACATATGAATGTCCCGAACTATCGCACGTTGCAAGTGGTCCCAATACCGCCTCGTACAGCTGATAAGGTGTCCTGTAAATATTCAGTACCCTCATACTAGTAGAGATTAATGCTTCGGCTTATTTATTTCGAGTAATCGACATAAGTACTTGTGTTGCGTTCCGTTAAAAACACTTTATAAAATGTGTGATTTTTCTCAATAATTCTGTATCTACGAGTATTCATCATGAACCTTTTCCTGGCCAGCGTAAGACATTGACTTTTCTAATAGCACGCCAGTGAGATCGATCTTCAGCTCTTTGTCTCCTATGCCTTCTTGACACTTCTCGCATGTCGTCATTCCAATTAGCCGTACTCTGCCTAATTCTCCTACGTCTTTACAACGATAACTACATATTACACGATCCAAGCGGATCCTTTGTTGCGTGCCATACTGTCAAGCCAGGATAACGATACTCACCGGCTAATAACATATTTTACTAAACTTATTTACCATCTTACAGATTTACCCAACCCGTTTTAAATATGTCGTCGTCGAGTAGAAGCAATACTTAACTGGTACCTATCCTTTAAAACGCTTCTGATAATATAATGTTAATGATTACATTACGTACCATATTTTTTATGTAAAATGAAAGGTTTATAAGCCCTCGGATGGTCAACAACAAGTTTTATTCGTTTCGTGACCGACTTTCAAGTGCATGCTTTAGATTTCATTTACATCGCATCTCCTCCTTGTCAGAGTTACGTATCGAAGAATCCGTGACTTATCCAACATTGATACGAGCACATTCAAATATAAATCTTTTGCTTGTGTCATTAAAGTTGAATTTACCTTAACAACGACGTGAGGTCCTATGTACATATATGAATCGCGGTGTACATAACAAAGGTAAATATGAAGACGTACTAACCGTATGTAATACTTCAGGTATGAATCATACGGAGCGCTTCGATTTGCACTAATTTGTAACGATCTATGGCTATGCAAACACTTGTAACTAGTTCAAATATTATCCTCATTTCTGTGTTTGCGGTAATGTAACAGCACGCTTGTATTTTCTCGAAGGGATAGGTGTAGGAGAGTGGTACCCCCCCACGTGTCACCAGTTATACGGGTTTCGAATCTAGGAGCTCTTGCCCAGCAGTCGCAGCAGCTCGTGTTTGAGTTATACTCGTAGTTAAAAATTGAGTTCAATTGGATCTCGCCAAATGTATAATGTTTTGGGATAACTTATATAAGGTCATATCACTTCATGTCATATAACTTATATCAGGTCAACTGATCATTTACCGCTAACACCTTTATTATAAGGTTCAATCAAAATAAAGAAACTACCCTCACGTCTGTAATCTCCATAAAGGTAGGCAGAGGAATGTAGGACATTCCTACGTTCAACTAGTTACGTCTAAATTCCACTATGGAATAGGTAGCGAGTCTATTGCCACATTCTGGGCACATATCCAGACTACGAGACACTACTTGAAAATCCGCTAGTGCCGGACCCGGGATTTGACCCCAGGACCTCCCGATCGGCAGTCATCTTGCAATCAACACGACCAACGAGGTAGTCCAGTAATAATTTGGATTTTTCCCAGCGCACGACACCAGACCCATGGCGTACTCCATGCTGAGACGCAAACCTAACTGGTGAAACGTGTGTGTATAACACTCTTCTGCCTAAACTTTTCGGTATTACAGACTTAATGTTACGTGATTTAATGAAGAAATATGTTAACCAGATATCTGATACGCACACACATAAAATTTTCTAAATACATACTTGTATAGATGATTGGAGCAAATGTACACGCCTAACAACCGAGGGGGTCAAGTTTTATCAAATTTTACTGGCTTCATGACCTAGTGGTTTGTGACCCTGGCTTCTGACTTGATTCCCACCCAGGATAATTAACTTTTTGATTAGCATGCTGATACGGTCCGGGTCTGAGCGAAAAGTTATCAGTACAAAGTATTTAAAAATGTATATATCATCGTTGAAGTTCCAACAGAGTATATCTAAAAAATATCTACCTACTTTATAGTTGACCAAAATAACTGTACCTACACATCTTACGCGTGGTCAGTGTAAAAAATTAGGCGCCAATTTTGCTAACTGCTCTCCGATTGGTCGAGTGAATGTGTGTGATCGTTCTACGTCGAATGGAATCGAAAATTTAATACCGCGAAGAGATGACTTACACACTGTTAGAGTGTCAATGACGCTGTACCTACCGTTTGGGTATCGTGGGACAGATTTTACATAGTTTCTGTTCAAATGGATATTTTTTAATAAAAATTGCCAGTCGCAAGGAGTCAGATGTTCCGTCTGTTCGTAAGTGGCCATAATTGTCTATGGTCATCATCGTCTATGGTATGCATTGTCACAAGCACCACCACAGGAGTTGCACGTGCGTTTCCGGCATCGAAAAAGTTTCTCTCATATCTTTCTGGAAGAGCGCCATGTCCCGAGAACACCTCGGAAAGTGCTACAATCGACATCGTACACATACGCGATAAAAACTGAACATAATTGTTACAAGATCTCATATTTGTAGTAACTAATGTACCTACCATTAATTTTCAACATTAAACATTTTTCGTCTATCGTGCACGAAGTACGGACAGCGAGTAAGTTAAATCTATGTTATAATTATGTCAGTAACGCATAGTATACGACAACTGACACCGCGAACGTGAAATGATACCCGCTACGTAACAACGTAGCGTTACTACGTTGCACGAATCGTGGTATCAACGTATGGTGATACCATATTTATTTTCTTGTGTAATTTCACAAACGAACGTACTTGGTTTCACGAATGTGACTCACCCAAGCGGGTTAAAAGAACATACGTTCGGGAGACCTATCTTCAATAGAGGGCACATGTGGGCTGAAATATTGGCGATAATATTAATAACAGGCTATCCTCAGCGGTAAATTGTTCATAAAATAAGGCTGTACTACACTCCCACGTTGCAACAGTTACGTTTACGTCCCACTATGAATTGGGGGGTGAGCCTATTGCCATACACCGGGCAAATTTCCAGACACCGAGGCTCTACCAGGAAATCTAAATTAGAAAGCTGCCCGACCCAGAATTTGAATCTAGGACCTCCTGATCTGCAGTGGCGCTTGCATCCAACACGACCAACGAAACGGCATGGCAGTTAAGCGAAAGTTAAGCGAAATTCATTTTGAACAATTTCGCGAATACAATACTTACATAATGGAGTAGATCTTTATATCGTATGAATCGCCCTCCCTCCCACAATTGACTCTATATGCATGCACGAATTATACTTTTAAAGTTCCACGCTCACTACAGTGAAAAGCTAAGGATACATTATTTTGCCGCGAAACATCTGTAGCTGTGATGGTGTATACTTTATAACACCTTTCGTTTGTATCGGGGTTGTATTTTATGTCAATGATTTAAAAATTTTGTATCATAATTTATAATAGTGAAAAATCCGTTTTAAATAGGAGGATTATGGACATAATCCCTGAGGGCAGGATATCCGGCAGTGGACTACAATAGGCGGATGATGATGATGATTCAAAAAATAAAGCGCATGCGTGTTCGTCAACAAGATAAATGTAAATATTTGAATGTCATGTAAACACTGATAGTTACTTTCCCGATAAGATAACACTAGAACTCGATACGAATTCAAATAACCTTGTTTATTATAGTACGCAACATCACCTGTAGTCCCCGATAAGATTGGCCCAGCACTTTACAGGGGTCCACTCCGACGTTGCATCAGTTACGTTTAAATCCCACCAATAAATGGGGGATGAGCGTATTGTCATACCCGGGCACAAATCTATCTCCCTACCGTTACTAGAAATTTCAAATAAAAAAAAAACAATATTACTACCCCACGCGGGTTTCGAATCCAGGACCTCGCGATCGTCCACTCGTCCAACGAGGCAGTCAATTTTGTATTAAAACAAGAAGTATGGCATAATATAAAAAACCAATATGACAAATTAATAATAACGAGAAGATGATCTAACGATGTTCTCCGTTAGCGTTACAGTGACTGATATTCAAATTTAAACACACAAAGCTACGATTATAGTCTTGTGATAGGTACCATGTTGATCCGGTTTGTAGGTAAACAAATGTAAAAAATTTATAGCCTAATACCGAATGTGTCTCTCTCTCGTAAGTGAAGAGAGTAAAACAAGAGTCTTGTAGTCGCGAGTGGCCACAGACGTATGACGTATCCCTCCAAGGCCCAATAGAAATGTTAAGTCGTTAGTTTAGTAAGGATAAAATGGATCGATATTATCTATGTACATTAATTCTTTCACACAATACACGTTATAGTAGATGAAGAAATTGTTATATTAAATGTTGCAGTAAACAAATATTAAATAAATAACACTGGAGAATTCCACCACGGCTTCCGGGGATAGAAATATTAAAATGCTCAAATAAAATATTTCGATGTAGAAAGTGTAATGTACGCATTATTTCCATGTCTGTCTATCCGGGAATCGAATTATTATGATTAATTATGAGTGACGCTGCTATACAAAAATATCGAATTGTACCTTTAATTTGTACTATCATTATTTATTTTATTGGGAAAAAATACAATCAAATTTACATTTTAAATTGCCATTCACATTATAGATCGTAGATATAATAATATTTAAATTACATTATATACAGAAAATACTATAATACGAGTCAACTACTCGTTAAGCAATACAGATAAATGAACGGGAAAAAAAATAAAACAAAAGTAACATTCTAGAATATCACGTTTTTGTTAACTGTATGTTACATTTTTGTGTCAAACTTATCGGCCAGTCCCGAAAAAACGTGAGTTAAGCCGGTAAACATTTAATCCTTCATTATTTCGTACACCTAAAACTACTCAACGTGCCGATTGCGGATAGTATTCTTATTTAATGTTATCATCACCATCAGTCTATTCCGGCTATGCAGTAAGGCTTATGCCCACACTTCACACGATGGGCATGCGGATTGGGAATCGCAGAGCACAGTCTCTCGCACCATCTAAGCTGCTGCCCATATGCGGCTAGAGCGTTTAGCTATGCCTAATTTAATGTTATAATAATATCCAACATCAGGACTACACTCTGCCTACACCGTAAAGGATCTGGCGTGATATATTATAATATAAAACGACCTCGAAAGCAAGTTCAAGTTATGCTCAGTGCATCGCATAGACATCCATTTGTATACAATTAACAAACCAGAACCGGCGGCGGCGCTCCACATGAAACACTACACAGGTACTTTGAGTACAAAAATGTGGCTTAAAAAGATCATTTGTGTGTCACACCGTGAAACAGAATAATAAACATTTTTGTTGCCTAGCGGTAGAAATTATTATTTTGGCAGGTAAATAACCTACTGATTGATGTCTGATTTCAAGTAGTCAACATAATGAAACAAGTATCTATAGTCATTTATATAAAATAAAGAAAATGACCAGCCCTTTAAGTCCATGCTTTTTAAACTAAGCGAAACATGGTTTTCTTTAATAACTTAACATCGACTCTTCATCAAGCTATGTTATTGAGAAAGCATATAAAATTAGCTATTTGTAAGGCACCCGTGCCTCTATAGAAAAAAAACGCATCTGATTTTAATTTTGAACACTGAAGGCAGAAAATGTTTTAGAGCTAACCATAACCTCAAATATTACTTCGAATTTAACATGATAATTTTAAATAGCAGAACCGTTGAATTGCTTGTTTAATTTTGGAACCTAGGTACTTTAATTTTCATAAGAATGTATATAATGTCCCAGAATCTTAGCCTGTACATTTATTAAATATTAGAATGCTAATAATAATACGTTATTGAAACTAAACTGCATGCAAATATTCAATCTACCTTAGCTTTTAGTAAGTTGAATTCATAAGAGAAAATATGACACTCTCTGTAAAATGAGAAACAGACTAAAGTTTTATTCATTAGCGTTATTAGATATGTAAATAATGTTCGAATATAACAAGTTTCTAATAATAAAACCGGTGACGTTCTTATTTATAACAATTATCGCACGAATTTAGCCTTTATTACCCATTATTAAATACCGATCAATTTAATGGTCACGCTCAACGCCGCGCACAGGACGCCATTTTCCATCAACACGAAAAAAAACACTTGTAATTGTAAAGCAATCACTTCACTTCACTTTAGAAATAAAGAACACTTTATTTTTACGAGTTTTCGACGCGTGCGCGCTTAGTCA
The DNA here is from genome assembly GCA_018246595.1 of Mimoniades nurscia nurscia. NCBI lineage: Eukaryota > Metazoa > Arthropoda > Insecta > Lepidoptera > Hesperiidae > Mimoniades > Mimoniades nurscia. The sequence goes on along the minus strand of DWFO01002601.1, from coordinate 4,641 downwards.
GTAGCATCTTTGCACTACGTAGCTATATGCTAGCAATATGACATTGCTAAATGAAAGATAACATAGACAAGCTAGGATTAAGAAAATTCGTATCTCATTCCGCAACTCCAATGAACATCCAACCTTATTACTGCACGAGAGAGTCCAATATTTACTGTGTTTGAAATAACGCTTACGTCGTATCATAGTCACAGTTTAAGATAAACACTGAAATTGTTCGCGGTATTTAAAATTGAATCTTGTTACGTCAGGTGTATAGTGTTATTCGTAATGGCGGTAATTCGTAGGAAAATCGTTCGGAAATCGACGATGTATTGGAGGAACGGGTGCAAGCGGGACGGTGCGATACAAAGTTAGCAAGGTCAGTGTTAAGCGAGAATAAACACACACAATATTATTTTATATTATAATTTAACCCGAGTTCATACGTTTCTGGTTTGCGAGATCCGGCACGGAACGGATGTATACATATTACTTGTTATGTAATATTCGATAATAGCATTTCAGATCAAATTATGTTTACATACACATACATATATGAGTACAATTTAGGTAATATTACAGTTTGTTCAAGTACGTTTAATTTATTATTTGCAGTTGCAAGCATTAAACTATAACTATGTATCGATATTTTGGTCAAGTTTAAGAAAATTATTTTTTTCTTTATGCCTTACATCTTTCAATGTTCATTGAGTCTTGAAGTCACGGTCATTACACCCACAGACTCTAATATCCGATATGAAATTCTGCTGGAGATCTTTAACAAATGTGCTGAAAAGTAAATTGGAACAACGAACGTATTTTTAAGCGTTTGTTTACCACAGCCTTTTCGAACAGGAAGGAGGACATTAGTAAAGCTGCTAAGCGAAAAATAAAAGTAATAACAATGCGAACAGACGCAAGTATATAAATATGTAATAATTAATGATAATCTACATAAATCTTACAGGTGTTTACATACACATACAATACATGTTACACAGGAAATAAAAACTGAGACGATGTGAATAGCGCGAGAATGTATGTATATAGTATTTATCAATTTACAGGAACAAATCGCTGTAACAAAACCGCCGAAGGTTTTATAAGTCGTGGAAGAGGCGAGTTCTAGAGACGAATCTCCGGTAAGTCGATCCCCGGTTAAGTAGGGTGACGACCTGGGAAGGGCTGTAGGCAGAAGCTGGTTGCTACAAGCCGAGGACGAAGTGCAATGACGCTCATTAGGGAAGGCATGTCCAACAGAAGACTTCTGCGATTTCACAGTTCAATATGTGTCTATCAAAATGAATATACTAATTTAACTGTGTCAATTCATGATATCTGATATAAGTAAGCGAATGGTTAGCGCGACTCACGAGTGTCAAGATTGATTGTGCGATTGGATAATTCAATTTATGGGTACCAACACTGATTGCGCGTTGAGATAGTGTATTCAATCTGTCGGTATGCGTAGAATCTTGAGATAATGCACATTCTGCTACGCAAACATCTGTTGCCGTAACACTACACCCTATGGACAATTGTAAATTGTACCAAGGAAAGTACTATGAGTCTTCAAGATGTCGAACGAATCAGCATTGACAACAGGAATATTTTACTACCATTTAATAATAGGTACATCAACAGCTGGACATAGGTCTCCCTTAGTCAGCGCCATCGCGCCCTCTCCTCGGCTTGGCGCATCCGGCTTCTGCCTGCAGTCGTTCACAGAATAATAATAATACCTACTACATGTTTAAATAAGAATTATATTAATAAATAGAATTATATATTACGTATGATTTTGTAATTTGCTTCGTAACGTGGGTACCAGTCGCCTCAAGTGTTTTTGTAAATAATGAATGTTCAAAAAGCATACGAATTTAATTTGATCTCATGAAGTTGATCAATAAAAAAGCCGCTTAATACAAAAAGGTACTCTATTAACTTGTAAAATAAAGCTTATAATCATTTGTTTTCATGTATACATTTCGGTGGCGTACTTAGTAGTATGTAATTTGAGATTACGACAAGTCCTTGATTCTATACTACATAGTTTTAGTGGAGGATTTGAGCGTGAGATTAAAATAATTGACTTCAAATCAAGATGGTTACTGTCATTTGTGTCACATATGTATTTGTTTATTTAAACTTTTGCAGCACCCTAAGCTAAGGGTAAGAGGGGCGTACTAAATGCCTAATGGCATGTCGTAGGTACATACTTAACTCCGATACTTAATTTGACGAATTTGCAACTTTGTAGATTTTTAATACGTCTCGATTTATAAATGTTTTGCCACGGACTAATATTAGATAAAAATGTAGAAATTTTGAAAAACGAAAAAGAAAATCCTGTGCCTAAACTAAAGTATGAAAGATATTTGATTGAAAATTTGTTTGGCGGCTTGGGAGATGGATAGGTCAATTACCATTAACCTTCACAAATGAAATGTTTTTTGTAAAAAAGTGGCTAACCCGGTTTGGCCAGTTAATTTAGCCTCACCATTCTCGCTACAAGAGGAGATCTGTATACAGCGGCAAAATGATACATGATGATAGGAGTATAAAAGTAATAATTATTATAGCATTAAGATGTCAGTTTAGCAGTACATATTTTATTGTAGAACAATGTGGAATCTTCACTTGCGATGACGCAGGATTTAAAATGGTGATTTCCAGATTTCTATTTGTCCACTGATAGTACATTATTCAGCCCATGTCATAATTTTTTTAATTTCCTTTTCGACTTGAATTTTCCGGAATAAAACGGACATAGAACTTCATACAAATTATTTCCTCTACAATATATTCGAGTTTATATACGGAAGACACGATGCGGTTACAATGATTTGCGGTTAAATAATAAGTATGTTAGTAAACATGAAAATTTCTGGGTGAATATATTCCTAGATGTTTCTTTCTACTTCATTATTCCAAAACATTTCGATTTAGATAACGAAGTGGACTCCAATGCTTGTCACTTTGGCATATTACATCAAATGTCCATAATGACAGACATCACCAAAGACAACTATTAATCGAAGCGCCTGTAACTTTTTAATTGCAATACTACATGATAACAAATTAGCAGATAGTGTATATGTCTACATAGTTTTATCATTTTAGTACAAATTATTTATTTTCGTAACCGTTACCAGAGGGGTAGGTTAATGATGGTCAATTTTTTTTATTAATATGAAAGTAGCAGACGAGTATGCAGTCCACCTGATGGTAAGTGGCTACTGCCGCCCATGGACATTTGTATTCAACCCCAGATAAGATAAGATTATAAACTGATTTAAAAAAGCCACACAATAATACAGTATTTACTGCGTAAAAGTAGCATTATCTCAGACCTTTTAATTACAAAGTCTTTAAATAAACATCCCAATAGGGAAGATTCTGGTCTTTCGATGAATAATCTCATCTCCACATGGTCAATACTTTCATTGATATATTTATTATCCAGTATTCATTAACAAAGAACAGAGGGGTGAAAGAGGATTTTTTACTATAACCAACGTTACGCCTGTGGTGTATCACAAAGTGCTCGTGTGGTAAAAATCAATTTGATCACTTTATACAAATTACATAAAATACTATTAACGTAATGGCGGAGACATAGGGCGGACACGTCTATACACATATTTAGACTGTTGGGTATCGTTGCCATACCGATAATAATAAACACACATAGGGACAATTCACATATGGCCATCTGATCTCACACGCGACAGAGTCTGTGTTAGGGTAGCTAGCCAGACGGTTGATAAATTACGTAACATATACATTTCTACTTACTTATGTAGATTCTTACGTAGGTACAAAATATTATTACTAGTGCCCTTCAATACAATATTTGCTCAAAATGGAACTCGCCCTCACAACCAGCATCTTAAGTGACACTCGCATGGATCGACAGGAGAACAAGTATTTGTAAAATTGTACCGTTTGAATTCCCAATACGTTTCCTTAGATAACATTCAATTTAATTGCCTCATGGCATCTACAATTTCTCGATCTGACTTCCATCCAATCTAACAAATTAGTTAGACGTCTCACATCCCACGAGGCCTTATACAGAATTCAAGCTCAGTTTCCTATCTGCGGTATCATACAAATTAGGATCATCATGTATACGACGGGTTCGATACTGCTTTAATCATTTCTTTGTATATAAACGACTTAAAAATCGAATTGTGTATTATGATTAGTATTATATTGATGAGATTACGATTATTATTCCATTGATTTTTATTATTTGACTTTATTATTAAGAATGTTGACTTTTATTAACGCTAGCCACTTGTTCAATGTGTTCACTATTTTCATAACGATGTCTAATTTTAGTAATGAAACCTGACAGAAAAATAAAATCAACGTTTTAATCGTCAAGTGGATCACATAATACAGATGTCACGAAATTCAAATTAAGGAACTACGATGTTTTCTTTGCGGTATAGTCGTGAATTACATTTTTAGTAATAACCAATGCATTCCTGCGAGTAATGGAGTACTTATTGTCAGAGTACTCATCTTTGTGTTATTTTTATTACGTACAGATAATAATTATGCTAGTACTCACGTCGTCGTCTATGCCAGCTGGAAACTGCGTCAGCGGCTTGACGGCTACATCTTCGATGGCTTCTTTACGTCTGTAAT
>DWFO01002600.1:0-13479 GCA_018246595.1 Mimoniades nurscia nurscia | reverse complement strand
AAAAATAATCAAACAAAAAACATTTTATTCCTTATTTTTTTAGAAGGGGGGGGAAAAAAAGGAGTCTCCTCAGTTTTTTTTGTAAAAGAGGGGGGGGGGGGGGGATAACCTTCAAAACGTGCCCGATATACTGAAAAGCGATTCCTACCTCACTAAAGCCGCCTCTTGTTTTTTCCTCTGAGCTATCCTACGGCATCCATCGGCATCCTCCTAGCGCTGCGCCCCTCCGGCCCTTACACCAAGGCGAGACTTGTCTCCTCCTGTCACCCATTTTCTCAACATATCCGAACCACAGAAGCATGCAATTTCTTATTTATACACCAATACTCTCTTTCGTACAAACCACCGTCCTTACGAATACTGATGTTAATGTTTTGTTGTAATTACTTATTAATGTTATTTCCAAGATATAATGATGGTTTTATACTTTATATTTTCTTTATTTGATGATTAACACCACTGCGCCGGCTCTCTAATGAGGCAGGGAGACGATAGCGCTAAATCCTTAGATCCTCGCAGTCCTCGGCTCTGCCTATGTTTTGTTTCTATGTGTGCATTGTGTGCCAGTGTGGCCGTTAGCAACAAGTAGCAGCACGGCGATTGAACGTATCTTCTATTTACTTCGTGTGCTATTAATATTTGTTGTCGCCCACTCACTGGCGCCTGTTCGTTGCAGAACAGTTTGCGAACAGTGCGACCGACAACATTATCTAGCGACTCGTAAATTCCTCGTTACTCCCTTAGATATATGAACCTTCTAAATTAAACGGGCGCTGCCACTATTCTACGGAACAACCAACTTGTGAACTGATATTTAATTAAAGCCAGCTTATTCGTATACGATTTAGTTAGAATTATGTACGTTTTAGAAAGCCATGCAGTAATAGTTCAGCCGTAATTGTAGACCGAGCGCGCGCGGCGAGCCCTCGCCCTCTCTCGCCCTCGTGCCCCACAGGCGCCGGTGCCTTGCGCGCGCGCCGGTCTACACTGGTAATTATTTTAATAATTAAAATTATTTTAATTATTGCCAGAACAGACCTATCTCCAACAATAGCACAATATAAAATATATACAATTCGTTCATCTGTCATTTATGCTTATTAAACGTGATAAAAGCTATCCTATCTTGTAAGTTAAATCAAATAACATATATCTACAAAATTTCATTGAAATATCACTTCATTGATCCAGTGGTTTCGGAGATTAGCGCAAGAAAACATTGTGACACGAGATTTTTATATATAAAGATATTAATGTTATAACGAGTACTTATTCTTGCCAAAGTAATTTTAAAAGAAAATTACATTTCAAATTTTACTTTTGCAGTATCTGTAAAACCGCTACGCCCCAAATTCAAATCGCTGTCGACCTTGTCCAAAGTTCTTTGCCTGGAAGCCGGAATTATAAAAAAATACTCTTAGAAGGGTCCAGAAATTAATCTAGTAGTGCTCGGACTGAATGCATGACGGCTGAGTTTGTTAAGATTGTATCAGCAGTGAAGCACCGTCTGGAGGTCGGCGGACCTCCAACTATAAAGTACGCCGTTATACTCGTACCTATGTATAAATAAAATATCGAATGTGCCTACCCACACACATACCGGAGATAGACTGCCGCAGCACCGAGTGACAACAAGCTGTATGCCCAGCGATGGGACGCGTATCGTTGACGCTCTCTGCGTACACGCACCGGCTGCCACTGCTGGACCAGACAGGTGAGCGGTGGTCTCTCGGCGCACATGGCAGATACGCAAAGTGCATTATGGACATCTGCATCTGAACTATATGCGAACGGAGCGTCAAAGGAATACGTTCGCAGATACGAGTACTTATCAGTACCTATTAGATCTGTAGCTGCCCCGTCGGTGGAGCGGGTACAAGCGCGACTGTTGGTTGAGAGGTGCTGGCTACGATCCCCGGGTCGGGCACTATCGGCTTTTTATAAGTTACAATATACCGGCTCCGGCTAGAAGCCGGAGCCGGTGTATGGGGATAGGTTCACCCACCTAATCAATGGCGGGACGTAAACATAACTGACACGTGGGAGAGTGCTCCGTGAACACGGCTCTGCCTACGCCTCGGAAAAGTATAATTGCGATGTTATATTATCATTGATTGAATAAGAAGATTTATGACTTAACTATCAATTTATTCTCGCTTTCCTTTTCGGTAACATTAGTTCCGTCTTTTACCTGTTCTAGTAAATCATTTAAATAAGTTCTATCATTATTTTTTGTTTTTGGTCCTGGGTTCGATTCCCGACTCTTTTCGTCCGATCTACTAATCTACTACTCTTTCGACCGAGTCTCGACTACTAAATTTTCTAATTTAGATTTTCTAGTAGTGGCTCGGAGTCTGGATATGTACCCGATGCATGGCAATAGGCTCACCACCTATTCCATAGTGGGACGTAAATGTAACTGGTGAAACGTAGGAGTGTTCTACATTTCTCTGCCTACCTCATCGGGGATGACAGGCGTGATGTTACGTTATATTTCTATAAAATAAAGAGACTGTAGTGTCAGTTTAACAAATTTCACCACAAACATTACATGAATTGATTAATTTAAAATGCAAATGTAAAATTTTACGTATTTGATAACACCGTTACCGCAGAGGAATGTAGAATAGGTACTCCCGCATTCACCAGTTACATTTACGTCACGCTATGCAATATGTGGTGAGCCTATTGCCGTACACCGGGCATAAAATTTACATGAATTTTTCGTGTTCAGTCATCAAAATACATGAATTTACAATTTTAAATAAAACAACTATACGGGATATCAACGCGATATTGCTGGGGTAGGCAGTAAAAAATCCAGTTTAATATCGATATTATTGTTTTGCGAGCAATGGGAGGGTTTTTTGTAGCAATCACTCAGCTCTGTTCCGCTCGTTTATTGTATATGTACAACCCCTCAGCCGGTGGATGGTTTTCAGGGTTGTCGTTAGTATGACACAACGTGCATGCCGTCGTTATGGAACTGACACTGCTACATTTCACTTACAAATTACTGCGCCACATAGTGCATTTAGTTTCGTGCGCTGCATAATAAATAGTGACCGTTTTCGTATTTACTTCGTGTTTAGAATTCATCAATTGTGAAATATAGAATTATACATTTTTCGTTAATTTTTGTCGTATTTTTTTACATTTACCGATTCCTAGATAATTGACAGCTAGACAACAAGTTTAATCTCGTCTCATATTTATGAAAACAAGAATGGAAAATTTAAGTAACATCATAATATCAAGCCTGGATTTCTCAAAAGAGGTAGGCAGAAGAGTGAGCACACCCATTTTACATCAGATATACGTCCACAGAATTCGAGCCTATTGGTAACAGGTGAACAGGAAATCAGTTTCGTAAAATTCATTATTAACAAGATTGGTCTATGGGAACCGCTACACTGCTATCACGAACGGTCATATGTGGCGCGACTCTAAACAGTAATGCATTCCTGACGAGCGACAGCGTCGTAGACAATACGCAATAACATCATGTAGAAAGACGTATTTATATACGAAAACATGAGTTCGCAGCTAAACCGTTTAAATGTTCCGTTACATTTTTTAAATTTTAATAGTAAATTACAAACAACATAAAAACATATAATAAATAAAATATATAGGCAGATATATATTTTAAATTTAATTCATTTACAACACGTGCTTATTGTTTACTTTATACCTACATTTATATTTATATGTAATTAGAATTGAATTGCCACTAAGCAGTGATAGCCTAGTGATTGCTGCGCTAGTGTTTTAACCCGGGCTCACTCCGGGTGCCAAGATTGAAATCCTAGCACGCACCTCTTTACAAAATGTACGTTTTAAGATTAAATAAATTGTTCCACATTCTTTTGCCTACATCTTCGTGGATTACAGGTATGATTTAACGTTTTCAAATACGTAAATGAGCATTTTTATTTTCACTTTAACACACCATTGTTACCGACATGCAAACTAATACATAACATAAATTACGCCTGTATTCCCACGAAAAGCTAGGCAGAGAAGTACAATACACTCCCACGATCCACCAGTTACCTGTACGTACCACCAGGAGATTGGGGGTGAGCCTATTGCCGTACACCGGGCACAAATTTATGCAAACTATAAACAGATTATTCTAAGTTCATTTACCATTTCAACACGCCATCGTCGTAATCGCATAATTATGTAAATAAACGATTGTTGTGAGAGATATAACAAGTTTATCGTTATCCACTCGAATCTAACATATTTACGGCTAATTGTGTCCCTCCCTTGTAACAAACAAAAAACACGATAAAATTTCCGCGTTAAATTTTCGTTGTAACAGACTTTGAATGTTAATTTCGTGCATTGTGTTGTCAATCCGTTATCTAATTTTTTATAGATAAGATAAGATTAAATACTGTTTGTTTCCGACATGGCAACGATAAAATAGTTGATAATGATAACGAGTATTATGTAATGGGCATCAACACACATACGAATTAACCGAATATAGGAAATTAAGCTTCAACTGCGCACGTTTATCAATAAGGCTTGCGATTGTACATTTAATTACATACTTTTAGTCTAGCTTCATGGCTCCTATAGATACGTTATCGCCATAGAATTTAACACGCATTTTTACAAGAATTATATGTTATTTACTATTGTAAATTATTCCTAACTTCATCACTTCCGGAAGTCGTGACTGAATAATTTGAATAAAGAATGGTTTATACGTAACCGGTGAAACGTGGGACTGTACATCACTCCTCTGCCTACCATTTCGAAGATTATTGGCGTGACGTTACGTTAATTTTTCAAACACCTTGCACTAATTGGACTAACTGATGCCTAATGTCTGATTACGACAGCTCTGTCCTGATTTGAAATATCAATGCGCGACGGTGGCCAGCTTTAAACAGCTAGGAGCTCGTTTAATACTCTATTAAAACAAAAATAACATACAGCGCTTGAGAGCGCTCGAAACACAAAAGCTACATGTACTCGTACGTCCGCTATATTATCATAAAGCAATAAATTCAAGCGCTTATTCATTAAACAACTGTTCGCGAATTGTGCTTGTTCGAATATAACAGGTCATCCCTCTCGAATACTAATGAGTACATGTATTCAAAGAACGTTGCTCCGATCGCTAATGATAACCAGAAAGAAAATAAGGTTGGGACCTAATTATATTTAAAATTCAAGATTTTCTAGCATATTAATTTAAGTGAATGTGATCTATTTCAAATTGATTTATTCGGTCATTAAAGATAATTAATAATTGATAATTCTAAAATTATTTGTTTAAAAAATGTAAAATCACGTCTGTAATCCCCGAAGAGGTAGGCAGAGGAGTATAGTACACTTACACGTCACTATGGAACAGGGGATGAGTCTATTATCATGCACCGGGCACATATCTAGACTCTAAGCTACAACTACATAGAAAATCTAAGTCAGAAATATCCAATAGTGCCCGACCCGGGATTTGAACCCAGGACCTCTCGTTCGGAAATCGCGCTTTCACCCAGCACGACCAACGAAGCAGTCATAATATTAATTTTTAATAAAAGTAAATCGCCTAAATAATTAACTCAATTTACATATAAACAAGGAAATCAAATACCTAAAGTTATGTTGAACATTCAAAGATTATTCTATTATTCACATATTTTCTCCTGAAAGACTCAAATGATAAAAATTTTAAATAAAACTTATTAAAAGTTACACGATGGTACGTATTATAGTATAATATTTAAGGCGTCAGTCAATAAGTCCAGAACACTTTTAGTTTTTATATTATTTATTTCTCTTTCTTCAATTATCTGCGTAATCACATTCAACACAATATTCTAATACATTTTCCTTCTAATCATCTCTTTATCACTCATTACTTAAATATATCCACTCTCCGAGTACCGCCTCTCTACCACAATGTCCCCTCCCACTGCGATGCACCGGAAGTGCATCTACACTACACTCAATTACACTATCTTTACACAATCTTCTTATCATCTCTCATCATCTTACACAACACAATTACACAACATCTACATTCAATTACATTATAAATATTAAATATAAACACGAGTACAATTACCGTTACCATTGTTACCGGAAAAGAACCATTTCATAATCGTTCCTTAACATTCTAATATATAAATAATAATGACCCCTACAATTAGATGGTATTAACGACTTAAGCATGTTGATGTGAAAAAGTAATTCCAGTTTCTTTCATATCTTAATTGACTCCTTTGAATGTCGATATAAAAGGAAAATAATACGAGTTATATACTAGAATTCATGTTATTTCAATACTTGTTATAAATATATGATATTACTTCTTCGGTCGTGTTCATCATTACAATTTATTTAATTTTACATAAATAATGTGACGTTCCATGTTATTGAATAAAGAACCTAAGAAAACAATAAAAACCGTTCAAATGTCGAACGAAATTATAAAAAGCAAAGATACAACGGGAATATTACAAGTAGGTATTTAAAGTTTCTACAATCTGTAGAGTCATTTAATGAATAATACATGTATGTATGTAAATATGTATACAGAGAACATTTTTCCTCGTTTCTAATAGGCGCATAGATGTAGAGTTTTAATACAGTACAATAAAAACTATACCATGCTATGTTATTATAGAGTTTTATTACTATTTTAGAAATGAAAAACAAGTGCATATTAAATTTTGTTTATAATCTTACGAAAGTCAGGGGTGAGATTGTTTTTAAAACGCCATACGCTTGTGCCTGTCCACAGCTGTACATAGTAATAGCACGTCATTAAATACAATCTTCAGAGCATCGTTCTTAATCATTGCCAGTCTCGTTCCTTTTAGAGTGACGATATGAAAAAATCATTAGGACTCGTCCACGTTGTGTTATGCGATTTTTGACACAGCTTCATATTTTTTACTAAATACAGTCATCGTAGTGTTCTAATCAGCTGTCACTAGCATAAGGTGCCTAAAGTACTATCAGACACTAATAACATTTCTGATGTTTTCAATCTATACAGTTGAAGGTGACCACAAGTTAAACACCTGAAGTAGTGACTAGCAAAAAAAAGTACAAACATAATTATTAGATATAAAAAATAAAATACAATCATCGTCATCATCGTGACTAATTTAATAAGTAAATCTATAGTTACAAATTAAAAAACTAAAAACTTAATTTGGCTTCTATAAGACAAGGAAAGATACAAACACGGTATGAGCAAAGTTTTCATACCGGCGCGGCGGTGTAGAAACTTAATTGTGATGAAAATAATAGGCCGGAAATTAAATATAAAGCTAACTCTGGCTTGTTTATCTTTGATTGTTGTTAACAAAACTTTTGTTAACAAAACAAATTTCTACCAGTTTACTTAGGTGATGTAGAAAATTTGATTTGATACGGCACCATTTGACTTTTAGAATGGAATTTGTAATGATAATGTTTGTTAACACTTTTTACTGATAACAATCGTAGAAAAACGTCAAAACTCTTTACAGCGCAAGCTGAGACACGTATGAAAATGGTCTTATTTTACGCATCAAGTTCCACACACGCAGATCGTTGTATTAAATGCTCGCCAGTTTCAAGTTTTCGCTTGACACTTCGCTTTCTAAACTTCTGTCTGCACGCGTCACCAACTAAACCGATTTGGAAGATTCCAACGTTGTTAAGAAGCTTTTCCCGGGAGCCGTGGGACAGCTCCGCGCCGCGGGCGATTCTTACTCCCACGATGTGATTCTGAACGAAAACTTCAAAGAGAATAAAAGTAACCGAAGTTTATCTTGTAATTCCTTCATTGTCTTGAAAGTTTCGGTGTAGATTGTGACTTTTCCCCGTCCATTTATTATGAGCTAAGAAAATTGGAAAGCTTGTAAATAATACATAAATGATACGGCTTTGCACTTTCGACGTCGCACAAGGATTCCCTTTGTCATAAAAACCACGAACACACGACCCTGACCGAGTTACGAATTACATTATTGAGATATCAACATCTGGGAATCAAACTCGGGTACTCATCTCCTGGTACACCAGAGTGATTACCTTCGTGTAAAATTGATGATAATAATAAATGATTCTCTGCTTCACAATCCTCTCACAAACATCACATGAATTATTCGCAGAGAGTGATAAAATTAAGATATAAATGTCATCTCCCAAGTGTGTTCTGTACCCCGTTTGTCAAGAATATTGACTTAATTGCTTCACAAAATACATTTCATAAGTCCATTGGCACGATGATATATTAAATATCCTGGGTCTATCTTATTTGTGTATGTAAAAGTCATTCAACTTTCTTTACAATCAAGAAGACCACCTTGGTAACAACCTCCAAAGCAGGACAACGGAGTAAATAATCGGACACATATTTTATAACAAACACATTATATTATTGTTATTATTAAACACATTTATATTTAATACACATAATATGTTCAAATATTTCCTTACAAATATTGATACGACATAATTTTTTCCATGCATCGTTGGTTGTGTTGGTTGGAAGGGCGATTTCCAACGAGAGGTCCCGGTTTCAAATCCCGAGTCGACTATTGGATCCTTTTGACTTTATTTTCTAATAGTGGTTGAAAGTCTGCATATGTGCACGGTGCACGAAAAAAAACTCATCACCTACTCCTTATTAGTGCGACGTAAACGTAACAAATGAAACGTGGGTGTGTATTACATTTTTCTGCCTACCTTTTCGGGGATTTCAGGCGTGATATTACATCTTATTTTCTCATTACTACCTACCTTTTGTCCACTATTAAGTTCACCTATTTAAAGTCGGGTATAAATAATACAGGCATATTCCATTATATTAAATCTAATCACAATTTTACATATTCATAGGATCCACATTATATTTGCTGAGAGCTTATCTGCTAGATATAGTTTTGTTTAGTAATGACTATGGCATTTCTATATTCCTATTGTAAAGAAATTGTTTTAAGCAATTTTATTAGAAGTGAATGAACCATTTGTTTGTAACCTGCTTCTAATAGGACATACTTAAACTCCTATTGTCCTATATCTACTAATGTGTTTTGAAAATTTTAAATAACAATCCATACACAATGCGTGCAGAAACATCCGTTGCTGTAGTTACTCAAGTTTGTAGGTTCGATCTCTACCCGCTACAAATATGCTACAAACATTAAAATTCGTACAATCTAGGTGAAAATAGAAAAAAAAACAGAAAAAGGTAGAAAACACCGTAACACAAGCTCTGCATATCATACAGCGAGACGGCCTTTTGTAAAAATATCCAAAGACATTATTATTAATCGGTAAGGTAACACGAGCTTTTCTATCTATCACCTTCGAGGCCATAAACGCCCTAACGATTACAATTTACACATATAAGTACACACATATATAAATCTTGGTTTACTAAGAGCTCCAGATTCTAATTTAGGCCAGATTTGGACTCATATCGCCTATACGGGTCGAGTTATATCTCCAATGGTATCGAAAAGTGATATTAGAACGATATCTTTCCCGATGCGCAATAACTGGGGATTCAACGGAGTACTTCAATAAGGCCCACTCAGGTTGTGCATATTGAAAATTGGTTTTCGCTTGTAATGTATTTAAATTGAAATACTTTTAAAACACAAAGTCATTCGCAAACACCCACGCGCGGCAATTATTAATTGTTTGTTTGTTTATTTGTTAAATGTTTGTACAGATCATACTCGTACATGTTCCATATAAAATTATATGAGTTTAAAACGTAAATTATCTCTCGCTGGAATGGTAAATGAAAATATCTTTAGTAGAGTGCAAATTGAAGAATTTTCCATAATTTTCAGTGAGGTGTGTGAAGTCTGCCAACCAGCACATTGTGGGCTATGACTTTGACGCTTTTTATTTTGAGAAGAGACCCTGTGGAACGATAAAAGTGTAATCAAAGTAATGATGATAAAACTTATTAGTTGAGTGCCTCGTTGGTCGTGTTAGCTGCAACTGCGACTGCCGATCGGTTATCGACCGATCTACTATCTTCTTGGGTTCCATTCCCGGGTCGGGCCCTACTAAATTTTTCTAATTTAGATTATTTAGTAGTGCCTCGGAGTCTGAATATGTGCCCGATGTATAGCAATAGGCTCACCAACTATTCCATAGTGGGACGTAAACGTAACTGGTGAGACGTGGAAGTATTCTACATTCTTCTGCCTACCTCTTCGAGGATTACAGGCGTAATGTTACGTTTATTTCTACCCCTTCGAATAAAACATCATTATTGTTTACAGAACAGCATACTGGAGTATGCTCCAGGCTTTTTACAGCTGTGAGAGATAGACGCGCCTAGCAGTAAGATAGAAAAGGTACAGCTGGATAGTAAAACTACTAAAACTAGTGTCTCTTCTAATTTTATGTTATGAAATGTGGTAAGCTAACCGTTCTTCAGTTGAAAAGAATATATTTTCATTAATAACAGTCAGGTTGATTCATAAAGGTATATGGCTACTCTACATACCTACACATGTACATATATACATATATTACAAGGTGATGTTACTAACTAATACGAGTATCATTACTACTCAACTCAAATAGTTGTTTGTATATTCCTACAATTGATCCGCAATAATATTTATCTACAAACATATTGTGTGTAATAAACTTAAGCGTCGATTATGTAGCCGATCAATGTACACTTATGATGTAACATATTGAAGGGATAATATTACTATTACTTTATATACATACTCGTATAACTGGTGAAACGTGATAGTGCACTACACTCCTATGCCTACCTATTTGGGGATTACAGGCGTGACGTTACGTCATTTTTTTACTTCTAACAAGTTAATCTCACACATTAATATACGTAGCACCAGGTAGAAAACGAAGTCCTGATGCCACTTTACCGCCTGGAAGTGACCAAGAATGGCTCGATCAGCCTTGGGAATTGCCGCAAAGGCCAGAGCTCAACGAAATCTACATCTCTATTTAATGACTGCCATATTTCATCATAGTGATCATTTTGTAAAAAATGGTTAGGTGTTAATGAAATATACATTTTAATAAAATAAAACGGCAGAATAAACAAACCTAACCAGGTTTAATAATAGAAATATTAAATGAGTTAAAAGTGAGTTATTAATGAGTTAAGAGAATATTCAATGAGTGAGGTAACCACCTCACTCGCTGAATATTTTCAATAAACGTAGCTCTGACCCGGAAGTAGACCAAAAAGACTCTACGAACAACAATTGACAAATAAATCCATAGACATTCACAAACTGATCACAGTTGATTTCATTTCAAAGTTCAGCCGAAGAATTACTTATTTTTGAATAAGGTAGTTTTTAAAGAAATTAGTTTTATTCTGCAGAATAACAGTGACATATTTGTCTACACTCAATATAATATTGCTGTTGTTCCGAAATTGGATACACGTATATCGTGCAGTTGTCGGGCAAATGATCAATCATATCCAGTAAACCGAAAATTTGTTCACGACTTCCTCGTTGGTCGTGTTGGTTGCAAATGCGACTGCCGACCGGGAGGTCCCGAGTTCGATTCCCGGGTCGAACACTACAAAATTTTCTAATTTGATTTTCTAGTAGTGGTTCGGAGTCTGGATATGTGCTCGATGCATGGCAATAGGCTCACCGCCTGTTCCGTAGTGGGACGTAAACGTGACCGGTGAGGCGTGGGAGTGTTCTGCATTCCTCTGCCTACCTCTTCGGGGATTACAGGCGTGAAGTTACGTACACTTTTGTGATTTGTTAACAATAAATATGTTGTTTATATTTAGTGTGAATTACGTTAAAATGTCTGAATAAAACGATTCCCGTTGCTGTCAAAAACTTAAAATTCTTACTTTCTTAATTAAAGTTTAGTTATACTTTGGTAATCTAATTTGAATAATGGGTCTATGTTCACAAAAATATTATTTTTTTACATTTATGAGTGAATCTTACAGCTCCTCGGAATATTCTACTAAACGTGTGAAGTTTGCCAAATACCACTTGGGCAGTCTAATAGACTACGGGCTTAACCCTTCTCATTCTGTAGGGAGATCTGTGGATCTGATATAATGGTTGGACGATAAAGGGGTTTATGTGAATATACATATCTATATTTAGAGCTTTATGATTTTAGGAAGTTTGCTATACCTCGAAGAGCCTCAGGCACTTTCAGTGTTAACATTCCTATACCACCGTCTGCACTTGAAATGTAAGCCTCATTAGCTTAATCATTCTGTTTTTCAACTACTGAGCCGTTTAGAGTTACCGCCATGTAGAGAAAAATATTTTTCGTTTCAATCAACAATTCCTTTCACTTTGAGGTCCTACTGGGCTCTGATGAATTAATTCAAGAAATTTATTTTATTACTACAAAATTGAAATCGTAATTCTTCATTCTGTGAGAAAAATGTTTTATTTTATTTTCACATGTTTTATGACTTCAAAACGTTCTTGTCTTGCCAAGGGCTCATAATCTATTTATTTTTATTATCTTACGTTACAGTTTTACTACGTAGTTAAAATAAATGTCAAAAAAACATGAAGCCTATTATCGCAATAATTTTTCCATTTTCCTTTTAGACGATTTATACTACAATTTATTCGAAATATTTCCCTAGTCGTATCTCAATTCGAAATTTTACATCAAATAAGCATTCATTTTTATTCGCTATTATGAAAGCATCCATATTCGTGAGTCAATGCACAATAAAAGGGATGTTCAAAAATACATAAATTTAGACTTAAAGCGATTAGTACAAAACAGATCACAAAATATGGATACATATAACTAAAAGTACAAATTGACGTATTCTTTAGATTATATGTACTAATTCGCGTAAAATGTTTCGTTTAAGTTTTTCATGTAACTCACAAGATTAAGTTCTATATCCTATCT
Organism: Mimoniades nurscia nurscia; assembly: GCA_018246595.1. Taxonomy (NCBI): domain Eukaryota; kingdom Metazoa; phylum Arthropoda; class Insecta; order Lepidoptera; family Hesperiidae; genus Mimoniades; species Mimoniades nurscia. The sequence continues at coordinate 591 of DWFO01002600.1, read as the reverse complement.
TAAGTTTGGACTTGCGCCGTCTGTAGTCCGGCGTAGCCGTCAGTCGTGCTACACCGGCCGATACGAACGCTACGGCGTAGCGCTACTACATGACGCTCTACAGTCTACGATCGTGTTCCGGAAATCGAAGTTGGGAATAAGTGTTTGTGACCTTTTACTTTTCTTCTGTGTACTATTCAAAGTGTAACTTTAATGTGTAATTTTACCAAGTGTATGTGTATAATAAGTTTTAATAACAATGTTTCTCGCACACCGTTGTCCAATTTGCAGAAACAACAAGCGATGACCTTCCCATTTTACAGGTTAGTTGTGTATTTTTAATTTGGGACCCTGTATTTTTAGACCATTACCATTTAATCCTTTAGCGTGTGTTTTTTAATTATCACCTGAACATAATTACTTTTTTGCGTACATTGGTGTATCTACTCATATATATGTATTATATGATGTTATCAGTAACGTATATGAGAACTAATAAATATGTACGGATGCATAGTTTTTAAATTTAATTGAGAAAAAGTAACTTCACGCCTGTAATCCCCGAAGAGGTAGGCAGAGGAATGTAGAACATTCCCACGTTTCACAAGTTAC
>DWFO01002599.1:0-13480 GCA_018246595.1 Mimoniades nurscia nurscia | reverse complement strand
TAAAATGAATACAATATTTATACAATGAAATACACAAAAAAAAATACGTTATCGAATAATAAATAGGAATGAAGGTCAATTATTGAACAATGAATACATTTGAAGGGATCTATTGTGGCTTTCTTCAGAAGAAACGCGGTTTATGCTTCAGTAATTGCCAGGATCGAGCAGCGAAGGAAATTGGGACATTGGAGATTGAACATATGTATCTTTGTAAAGCCAATGACGGCTCACATAATCGATGTCATTTTGTGACATTACTCGTTACGTACTTTTGTGCGAATGTACTGAGAACGAAATTACTTCATATCTTTTGTGGAATATTCGCTTAGTTGACATTTGTATACATTGCTATAAATACATACTTTTCTAACTAAGTATTATTATTACAGAGTTACGCGTGGACCTCTATGAGGAAGGTAAAGCGCACTGTCACTTAATCTATTACATATTCCAAAATACAGCTGTATTTTTTCTTAACAATCCCTGATAGGCAACAACTAACAGAGTTAGTACATACTCGTATGTACATACTAATTCAGCACATATGTTCTTAAACAATGCCTTATAAATAAGGAATTCACAGTAAGTTAATAATTCAGACGAATAAAAGGGGCTTTGTTTAACGTACATCGCAACAACTTTCGTTACTGCTTTCGCGGGGGTGTTCTCGCTAAATTATGTACAATCTTAGAAACTGGATAAAAAGTATACATTATTTAGAAAAAACACTGCAAAATAAAATAAAGGACCTCACAATACGTTACATTCTTCTAACCCAATCCTACACAGCTTGCCACTCAACGAGGAAAATATTAAAATAAACATCGATGCAAACATTATCGAAAGCCCGCAAGTTTGTGCCAAAGCGAGGGATAATCTAAACAAAGTGAGGTATATTCCTTGTGGAGGCGTTCAATCTGACTTTAAGATCGTGCGTGTAATGTACTGGTCGTATTGCAGCCAAGTAAAGAGAATCAGTTGAAGATGTCTCGAAAACTGCTGCAGAATGTAGAAAAAATACATGAGGTCAGTAAAGAATTACCAACTGGGGATTTTCAGACTTTCTTAAAATAGGCAATATTTCAACATAAAATACACATCATCTTATAAATTCATAGTGATATTTAAACTGTTATACCGATTCAATTGTCACTAATGTGACGATAATAAATCGAGGTCATTTATCGTGGATCTACATTTTCTTGACATCGCATTTTCCCCACACATCGCCCGTTTCTGATCCACTCGCGATAGGACAGGTTACCAACTATCTTTGCCTTTACTTTATATTCGCTGAGGACGATATTCACAGAGTTACGTATTTTGCATGCGAAGTGGAGGTCGTAAGGTCCATGAGTGACAGACAGTTTATATGCTTTAGATGTACATATTGCAACCTATATGTAGGTTTTTGTACGTATAGAAAAATGTACAAAATAATAAATAGTACATTAATCATATGAAAACGGACATCTTGCCTCAAGGGTAGAGATATGTGACAATGTGTCCTCGTGGCCAAACACGAAAGGGACCTGCTGAGTATCATCACATAATATATATAATATAATAATTATAATAATGTCCTTTGACTTATTACATCTACTATATCAATAATATATGTAATATGTTAAAGGACATATGAAAAGAAAATAACGAAAAACAATAAGCCAAATCATTAATTAACTCATTTCAATTAATTAAAAAATATTATCGTAAAACCGTGTTGAAGAATCCACTGAATAATAGATTGCCTTATGATTACAAAAAGAATACGACTGGGTTGTGGACAAGGGTTCTTAAGAAGAATAGCTTTTTAATTATTCAGCGTTCCTTCTCCAGCCGATGGATGCTGTAGAAATATTCAATTAAATGCGTAGAAAGCTTTTCGGCGAGGGAGATGATTTGAAGTAAAATTTAAGGTAAAAAACAAGTGACACCGCGTTATCGTAATAAGAAAAAAATACAACGCTCAAGAAAGACCATCTCAGTGACGATCGTTTTAGAAAATTTAACGACACAATTATTTTTTCAACATACTCGTAGATAATTCTTTGCGTGAATGAAAAATATACTAAATTGTTTGTGTGGGAACGAAGTATACGCAGTTTTTTTGTACAAAATTAATTTTCTCAAAGCATATAAATTGTGTGCTCACTTGAGAGAAAAGAAAAAAATGTGTAATGCTGTCTGTAAGAGAAAATGAAGAGACAGCGAAAAATTCAATTCTCTTGTAGAGAATTTCATTCAATAATGTTCAAAGGTAATTTGTTGTATTAAGGATTCCATACTAACAGTATTTATTAAATTTTTTTACGACTGCCGTCTGATCCTCAAATAGGAACGAACGAAGAGTCTATGTTATGGTAAGTAGGAGGCTTAAGCTACATATATACATAATAATATATACCGATAAAAATGTTTTTTACATCCACACATAGTACAAATAATTGTTCACATTACACAAACATTGGACTTGAGGGGAAAGCCAACTCACAATCTTGGTTCGGGAGTAAATTCCCTAAACACTAGAACAACGGACTGGTTAATAATAATTTTTGATAAGTGTATGAAATTAACAGCTTGTTGCTAGAATAATAACTCATTTGAAACTTTATTATTAAGAGTCATCAGATAAGCTCTCAATATGTCGAAGAGAATACTACAGAATTCTTGACGTTTTGCTTCTTAACCCACTTACTAAATCCTTAATAAAGCTTACGCAGCGATTTACAGGGTTTAGGCGAACTGCGAAAAGCTTTTAAAATCACGTGACTATCTTATATTACCGAAAAACATATATTTATTTTATTAACAAAGGACCTGATAACAGTCACATTGGCCGCTGCGGACCACACACGTCTATATCCTGCCTTGAACAGGACTTGGTCATTGAATGAATAAGGTCATTAGTCGTCAATTAGCAAGTGTGTAGAAAAAAACGTAGAAAGTGTGTAGAAAAAAAGAGGTATGCTGAGAAACGTAGAACACCCAAGTTTGTGATAAAACTGAAAATTCATCATATTAAAACTGTTTATATTACAAATACAACCATAGTCAAAGGAATAAGACGTTCTAATGTATTTCCGCTTACACCAGTTAGAGTTGATTTGCTCAAAGCTTTACGAACTTAAGTCCCCGGGCATTCCATGGATACCGACTATGACCGGTGGAATTTCAAACTGTCCGCTGATAGTTCAAAAGTATGTGCCGGTTGAATGCGCCGCAGTGGCAAAAACGTTAACTATCTTTGTTAGCACCAGCTCATCTAATATTAGGCATTGATTGAAGCATATGTAGATCATGGAAAAACGGAGGGAGGCGTGTATTATTATTATATCATCACAACAAGAAATCATCATCAACAACATATTTAAGGGCACTCCTAGAAATAATCGTCTCCTGAGATATTCATTATCCCCAGGCGGGTTAGGCATTGCATAGCACGGCTTCTCATACTACACCCTACCCTGCTGCCCGTCGGCGGTCATAGCATGTAACTGTGCCTTGGTCGCGTCTTACCGCGATCTGCTAGCGTCAGTTTTAATCGCGTCTTACTATACCCTGCTGTCCTAGTAAAGAGTCAGTGGTTGTATAGTTTTTTACCGCCCCGACACAGACTGACAAAGTTCCAAGTGCTGTATATCTCCTTACAAACTTGATAGCTTCTTCTACATTCCTCTCTCCTCATACATGCAAGCTGGTTTTGGAGACTTCGGACTTCTTAGAGAATGTTTTTTACCCGCGATTAGTACTTTAAGAGATTAACCAAAGTGACATTTTTAAATGTTATTCATCCATCTATTCATCCATTCACCCATGTGGTTTTGTAACCATTGGTAGACATGCTTTACTTCCCTAAACTACGTCACTCCGCCCGGCCCTCGACCATTCAAACCCAGCTGGATCCTGCCGTCTTCTTTAGGTCGTCACACCACCTACCAGGAAGTAATATCTGTGCAACGTTTATACAAATATTACTCCATATATAGACAAATTTATAGCCCATATATGAATATGTACATACAAGTAAGTTGTTATAAACACGGCCCGTCAGATATTATTAAATCGACCAAATTGTGGGTCCAAGGTTAAAGGACCACTAAGGCCAGTAAGTTCATGGAAGTTCGATGGAAAATTTACGATACATCGAGGGGAGGTCGTGTGAACTCAGCGCACCTATCCTAAAAGCATAGTTATCTAATTACTAAATTAACTTCGCCTAATATATAGCGGTCGACCTACAACTTTGGCAATAGACAGAGTTAACACCGGCTAGGCTCACGATGTTCATTTTAAATAATATAATGTGACTATCAATAATTAAACATATGATATTGATAATTTTTCTATTATTATAAAGCATATGTAATTATTTTAATTGTAAAGACAAAAAATTTAAAATCTTACATCATATATTCATAGTTTACACTCGTATAATAGGTAAGATGTAACAATTACTGAATTTGAATAAATAAAATGCACTTGTAATTGTACAAAAAGATACAATATTCAGTAATAAAAAAAAACTTGAGAAATTTAGAAGGAGACGTGTTAGTTACAAGGTCTCGCGAAGTTTTATTCAAACAAGCCAACGGGAATTCTCATCTGGGCCTCCAGCAGCGCAGCTGTCGCCTAATTTACATTCGCTGTGTGACAAGTCAACAAACTATAAAGGAAACAGTGTGAATATATACCCAGCACTATTTTTTTAAATAGAAAAAGAAACAGTTGTTCCAATGAAAAAACCTCTCTCCTCATATCACTCTATTCGCACCAGTAATGTACGATTTTTCGTATGTAGAAGAATCAGTAGACCAATGAAGATGTAAACTAATGTATAAGTGACATGATCGTAATTCAATGGTTTTTATACATTTCAAGCTGTAATTATTTGAAGATGTAACGACACTAGTGTCTAGGCACTAGACATAGTGACAGTAGACATTTGACACGGCTATAGTAGAGACTAGACACTGTGGCTATTATGGAAACGTAAAAAAACTCGCTTACGAAAAGCATTGACACACGAATAATTTAAATGAAACATATGGAAGGAAGAGATATTATACCCAGAGAACAACTAAATTCAAACATTATAAAAAAAATTTGATTTTCCGTGTCCACGGAACGAAAATAGTTACCGTCTGTTATTGAAATAAGAAAAGTCGTGCTACTGTTATTGTTGCCAGAAACACTGAGACATGATCGTCACCTTGAACCAATATATTTCAAGATCATATCTATAAATACGTAAAGACATAGGACGACACGGAGTGACGTATCACACGCCGTGTGACACGGCTCTCGCAAACGATCTCTCGCTGCGGAATATGAGAGAATTGAATTTCTTATTCGTGCTCACTACTTTACTACATTTTCTACTCGGCGAGCACAGAGCTGGTACATAATTCTAAATGAATTTACAAAAAACGCCGTACCACTGAAACAGACTTCACTGATTCACTAAATACATTATGTAATATGAAATTTTCTAACTCAAAGAATATATTGCCGTACATTAAACATTGAAACAAACATTATTACATATACTTTATACAATTTATAAAAAAGTTGTACTGCGAGCATGTTTAAAATTCAAAAGCCTTTAATAAATACAGTGAATGTCTTATAAAGAACTATTCATTTCTATTTCTATATTTGGTGAGTATCTAACTTACGAATGAACCTATGTACATAGTTACAACCCTGAAATATTAAACACGTCTCACCTACACATTTTTTGTGAAAATCTTCGAATATTTACTCGCATACAACGTTTCTACTCGTTTGCAAATCATACAAGTTACTACGGGGACGGAATGTAACGACTTCATTATGAATATTTTTGCGAAACATTCTCTTTGTCTTTCAACTTTTATTAAAATAAAAATAAAAGGGAATACTTGTGCATGTAATATTGGTATGAAATTAAGCGAAAGCTAAAATTAAGCGATTTGTTATTTCAGTTCACCCTCTGTCTCGTTGATCAATAGGTTGCAAGCGCGATAGCTGATAGAAAGGTCTTGAGTTAGATTCCCGGGTCGAGTACTAATGGATTTCTCTAAGAAAGTAGAAATTTCTAGGAGTGACTCAGAGACTGAATTTATGCCCAGTGCATGGCAAAAGGTTCATGCCTTGCTCCATATTTAAGTAAACGTAACTGATGCAGCATCGAAATGGAGTAGTAAGTAAAGGTAGGCAGAGGAGTGTAGTAACACTGCTCTACCTACCTTGAAGGAACACGGAGGAAAAAATCCATTCGAATGAAATTTATGAAAATATTTTATATAGTACTAGTAAAATGAAAACCAAACGCCTCGGCGATACACTGCACTCGAGGAATTACCACTATGCATGGCTACGTACAATACTTCGTTAGTATTTCAATGAATTTTATTTTTTCGAGAATAGGTTGGCAAAACCAATTTGTGTATTTTTACCAACATAGAAATAGAAAATTATATATACAGTGTAATCTTTCTTTTAATTTCAACAGGACAGTAAAATTACTGGCTAGTTGGTTGTATTGATTGTAAACGCGACTGCCGAATTGTAGGTCCTGGATTCAAATCCCGGCATAAGCAATATTGGTATTTTCTAATTTAGATTTTCTAATAGTAGCTCGGAGTTTGGATTTGTGCCCGATGGTGCCCGAGTCTATTGCCGTACGCAATAGACTCACCACCTGTTCCATAGTGCGACATAAACCTATCTGATGAAACGAAAACTTACGAGTGTACCTACTTACAAATGTAATATTATTATTACTTTTGTTAATTATCTGTACTAGCAATTTTAATTACAGTTCTAAGAAACGTACGTCCCTTCCGCTATTTTATTCGCAGTCATAACATAGAACTTGGGCGATCCTGGAGCATTAATTTGTTGCGAGGCGGACGGGCGGTCGCTCGCAGAGACGTGCCTTGAAAGCCTGAACTACACAAATCGAACAACACTGGCAAAATAGCACTATAATTAAACCTCATTTATCCCTATTTATAGCTTCGGCTAATCCTTGTTGAAAGCTCCACGGTTAATCCATTTTCATTCCAAATGCAAACAGCTCACGTGAATAGCAAATGACACGTGGCGGGAAAAATAAATAATCAAAATTATATTAGCAGTTAACTAAGGTATTAAAATGGTGAACAGTGAACATAAAGCAAACAGTTAAGCTGTGGATTATTTAAAATACATTAATATTCGCATATTCAATAGGTTTTCACCACCTTTAACAAAGATAACTAAATCTTGGACTTAACTCTAATTGACCTTCACGACTTTTGACATTGTCTTTGTGTCCACGAAATGTCACCTTTAAAATGCAATCTAATTAAATACGCTTTAAAACCAGGACAAGAATTGTAAGTCACGAAATATACATTCATCAATCTTGTACACAAACAATAAATTATATCTAAAAAGAAAAGAATAATTGAGAGTTATTCTACATTTTTGTAGACCGTAGTTATGTACGACCGGATGGGAATCGAAATGTAATAATAGTTGTACATGAGTTCACAAGAAAAAGTCACCCATACGCAGCTCTCTAGAAAACAGAAAAACACAAACCTGCAATATATATACATATATTCTGTATATTTTTTACCTTTCTAGTTTGATGGAGTCACAATTGTTGATACGAGTAAAGTTGAATACCGGTGTGACATACAAAAATTTATTGGACTTGTATGTTCGTGTTGCGCTGTCGGTACGGAACGCCGGATCCAATGAATACTTTAACTTGTTGTAACTTTTACACTGTCGGATGCAGATTTTGTTATATATATAACTTGCAGAAACTGACTAGGCGTCTCACTGTGATGACGTCACAAAGTACTAACTGCATAAATGAAGTTTCTTTCAATTTTTTATCATCATCAGCCTACCCAAGTTCACAACTGGACTTAGGCAACACCTGAGAGGTTTTTGTCCATAATCCCAAAGCTGGACGTGCGGTTCGGGAATCGCAGAACACAGCTTCCCACACTGTCCACGCTGCTGCCTGTAGCCGGTCAGAGTAATGAGCCGTGCCTAGGCAGCCAATCAGCCAATTTTATCATATTTCTTGTTTTATTTGAATATCAAAATATCTCCCATACTTATATAGCAGCGATACGGCGATTGCAAAGTTACTGTTCATACCGCGGCATGGTACACTTGATTAAAACATTTAACATTATTCACAATTAATCTATCACATTAGTACCTAAGAGAACTCATATTTTTTGTAGGAACATATGTATTATGTAGTTATCGATTTTGCTACAAAAAGAGCTGTTGTAATATTTTTGGTCTTCGCCTAAACATCAAAACTTTTACAACAACAAAAAGGAAAAAAACCCTAAGATCACGTTCAGCTTCAAATTGTACGAGGTGTTTCGGTGATGATGGTAATGACATGAAATTAAAGAGACAGCGTTCGAAAACTTGATAGTTTTATTACATATTCCGCAGTGAAACTTCAAAGAGTATTTTGGATACCTAAAAAGTCATCGAATATAATTTAAGATTCTGATTTGCCACTAAAATCTAAGTAGATCTATCAGTGGCGGACCGCGGTGTCCGTTCTCGACGGTTTTAATAATATCCGAAATTCACTCCGATAATACACTTCAGATAAGCCGTCCATCCTACAAGTAACCAATTTATGCTAAATCTAGACAATTTAGATCGCAACTTATAAATAAGAACTTGACTTAAATTTTGTAATTTAAAATATTACAAGTGCAGTTGTCTCGTAGGGAGTGTTCTACATTCCTCTGCCTACCTCTTCGGGATCACAGGCGTGATGTTACTTTGTCGTCGTTGTTTTGTTATTGTATCCTTACCTGCAACAAAAGGATTAATGTAAGCATTGCACCACAAAAACCAAGAAAAGGAAATTCACTACACAGCTTAGATAATTTCAGGCATCGAAATACACAGACTGACTGAAATCAACCGCACACAGTGAAAACGAATGCGAATAATAATTAAACAGTAAAACTTGTATAGATTCAGAAAAGAGGTATGTATGTGTACACTGTGGAGAATAAATGAAACATTCATCTCTGTCGAGCTGTAAAGCGGTCCGATGCGGCGAGGGGCGCCCGGCTTTACATCACTTTCATGTACTTTCGCTGTACACACACACACACACACACGCACGCGCGCGCACATGCACACACACGCACACACAAATCTAATTGAGAATGCTCGCTTTAATATTATATACGCGAATGTTGCTTCTGATTGTTTGTTATAATTTGGCGGTCTGATTAAAGCATTTATTTTTTTATAAGAAGATTTTCTCATCAAACTTTATGAAAACGTAACTTTATCAACAAATATATTGCATTTCCAATGCAGAAAAAAAAAAAATTTTACTGTTAAGTAGATACAATTATTGGACGCAAATAAAAAATATTATTACGAGTCCGATTCCCCAACGCTCGTTTTTTTCTCACAGTACAGATGAATGACAGTATGTTCGCTATAAAAGTGTATTATCTTTTAAAATATGCTAGGAGTATATTAAAAAAATCCAATCTCTTTATTGTTGTTGATATTTCATTGGTTTAAATAATGATCAATTGTTGAGAATGGTGAAAGTATTGTGAAATATTTTGATTCACTTATTCTTAGAAATATTCTCTTGTAAACGTTTAGTGATTATTATCCAATCTCATATCATCTTCAATAAGGATATAATTTTAAATTACGTTATGTAACAAAAAATATCCAAATAATTCACATTTAATGCACAAGTACCTGTTAAATCAGCTTAGGAAAGAAGATCTGATATTGATGTTTGATTTAATACAATGTTATTCATATTTCATTAAGTCGAATAATCGAATATTACCATTTGTCATTGAATGATTGTCCAAACGTGTTTATCGTACGAAGACATTACACAATCACGACACTGTCTAACAATGGGGATGATATCCATAGTAATTTAAGCCAACGGCTCATTGGATACACAATGCAATTGTATTTCAAATGCACACTATTAAGCAATTTGCCGAACATGACATAAATAGCCGAATTAACGGAGCGGACACGAATATTACAGAGCACTAAAATATTTAACAATAGCGCCCATTACAATAACAGCGGCGCAACGAATATCACAATGAGAATTTCTCATCAATCGACTGGCTCGATGGTTAGTGAAACTGACGGCTCGGCTGGCGGTCGTGGGTTGTGTTATTGTTTATAGGTTTATACCATTACGCCAGTTCCCTTACAGGTTGGTTAGTGATTACCGAGTGGCAAATATTTCTATCTGTACAGATCTAGTGATTCTTTCACATTCTACGTGCAACTTACTATTTTAAGTATAATTCAGAAGTATTTCATCCACCGAGGTAATACAAAAAAACTTGCCTTAACTCACATTTCCGGACCCCTGGGACAAAGGAGGAAGTTTTCTAAAGGCTTCGCAGATTTTATTCTGAACGCTCCAATTGTTGTGCCGCTCCAGTGCGAATACATTCAAATATATTCGAGGCCTCCGCACATCGATTCGTATTTGTTTGGACTATTTTCTTTACCATCCTTTGTAGATCGCTAGCACGCCTTTTCCGTATTAATTGCTTGCAAAATTTTATTGGAAAAGTTTAACAAGTATGTACATATACGAGTAGAGATGGTATGAAGCTCTACGAGAAAGCTACACTAGACTGACATCAAACCCACCGAATAAGGTATGAAGTTTTGTGAAGGCTTTAGGAATTTTATTCCGAACGTTCCAATTGTGCCGCTGCGTTTCGAATTCATTTAAATATATTCATTGGGCGTTCACGCGAACTGCTGTTTGTGTGCTCCGTTTTAAGTGCTTGTATAGTTTGCCTGGATGTTTTCCTTATTGCCCCGATTTCGTGAACGTTGGTGCTGCGATGTTATTTACAAATAAATATTGCCACTTCCGTTGATAAACAGATGTGATTCGAATGGCAATATTATTTCTAGTAATGTCACATTTTTATGCTACTTTCTTTTTCTTATTATTATTGTATCATAACATCAGGTCCATTATTGGGTAGGCAGCATGAAGCATCTCGGACAAAGTGCATACATTTTTCTACACTGTTCCGCACCCACACGCGCACACCGGATTTGGTCACGTCTGGCTCCCTATCTGCCCCCACCTGAACTCTATGGTTACCATATAAACCTCTGTCATCCTCTGTACCTAGAACCATCAACTTTTTTTCGACAAAAATAATACTTTCTATTTACTTATTACCAATAACCTCACATGTACCTATACATTTATTTGAAATCCTTTGCACATAAGCTTTTCACCTCAATAAAGCGCAAGAAACTTTATTGAGGAGAGACTGATATGAGAAACGGGAATGCCACTCTTGCCTGAAACTTTTACACATAAAAACTGCAGAATCAATTTCATTTACGCGGAGAAAACTAAAATCTAAATAAGGTCAGAAATCATTCGGTAAACATGTTAACATCTACTGTTTCATTAGGGAAACATTTAAAGATCTACTTTTTATTGTATAACTCTATGACAAATCTTATTATTTTGTTATAGCAAATGAAAATTCCAATGTGACGTTTTTTCTCATAAATAGAAAACGCACCGAACTTGCGAAAGCTTCGATTTTATTTAGAACTCGAATCCAGCCCGTTGTGACGTTTCCCAATTATGTACAATACAAAACGAAATAAATTACTACTGTATAACATTATTATATACACGTAGTTATGTGGGGAAGCGTAGGTATCAGGTTTGTGAGGGTAGAGATATTTGGTGCTCCCTGCTTCACCCGCAAGGGATATTTTTTTAATAGCTTAATAATAGCTCGTTGGTCGTGTTGGTTGCAAACGCAACTGCCGATCGTGAAGACCTGCGTTCGATACTCGGGTCGGTTACTATTGGATTTTTCTAATCTAGTTTTTCTAGTAGTAGCTCGGAGTCTGGATATGCGCCCGGTGAATGGCATTAGGCTCACCGCCTATTGCATAGTCGGACGATTACGTAACTGGTGAAGGTGGGAGTGTACTACACTCCTCCGCCTACCTCACCGTTACCTTCAAACATAAGCAATAAGGAGCGACGATTGCGTTGCCTGTGTAAAAATAAAAATTAAAATAATAAAAATTAATAAAAATAAAAATAAAAATTTAAATTAAAATACCGCTTAAATCTTCAAAATGACTTATGAATTTTATGGACATTTCACATCATAACTTGGCGCCCCTCACACATGATTACTTTGAAAGCTATTGAGACCACTTAACCGCTTCGTGTTAGTGTTCACTTAGTGCGCACGAGTATTAAAACCACAGCCAGATCAATACATATTTAAAGAACACCAGCTTTTCTCAATTTAATAATCAAGGGCAAAATCCCTTTCAAAATATTAATAAATTAATCTTTAACATCGACCATTTTGTCGTTCTTCTGTTGGACATGATCTCTTCTCATAATGAAAAACATTAATACCACAGTCTACCTCGCTGGTTACATACGTCTTGACAGATTGTACTTGCCTATAGGTTGTATGTATATAAGCAGTGTTTGCATATATTGGAAGAGTACTGGAATATATCAAGTGTATTGTATCGATTTTCTGTTTCAAAGCGAAGTCAATTCTTACTATGGTGTAACTCATAGCATTCGACCCCGGCCGGGATACAGGGTGTGGTAAGGATCGACTAAACTATGCGCTGGGAGACCGCGGTATGGCACGCTCTATCTAGGCACCATCTATGGGCAGGCGCGTAGGTGGTGGGAGAGGCTGTGCTTTGCGATCCCCAACCCGCATGCCCAGCGTGGGGATTATGGGTTATCCCTCAGAGGAGCTTTTGTCCAACGGTGGATAACCAGGCTGATGTTAACAATCCTGATGAATAAAACAACGAAACACTTAGAACCAAATGAGGTGTCCCTTGACCTGTCCCCGTCCATAAAGGTATCCGCGGAGCGTGATGTTCGCGACACGGAGGAGGCGGCAGTCATTACTTTTTACTATTGTTGTAAAGAAAAGGTCGCTTTTTACACGCGGCACTGTGTTACGGCCGTCGTTTTGTACTTTAATACGCCCATAAATGTCCTTCTCGTATAGGTATACATTTAAAGATAAGATATATCTATGTATATAGATAGGTATTTTCTACTTATTAATGTAAGTTCATCAGCCCCTTAGTTACAGTACAGGCCAGATATTGGCTGATGTTCTTTTTGTTCGTCGAGTGGATAACTAATCGTCGTCAGACATCGTCAGAGGCAGACATCGGCATTGTCTGAGGAGGCTGTTCATTCAGTCAGGGAGTCAGAGCTCTGCGAAACCGGCGCGCATGTATCAAGAGAGTGATTAATATAGAAGCGCGGTAGGTATGTATGGATAGAGATATTTGGAACTCCGTGCCCTCCGCCTATCCCGTGAGTAGTGTTGCCCAAATTCAGTCTTGGTCTTGCAGTCTTGGTCTTGTTCTTGCGTTTTTGCAAGACCAAGACCAAGAA
>DWFO01002598.1:0-13480 GCA_018246595.1 Mimoniades nurscia nurscia | reverse complement strand
AATGCAGAACACTCCCACGTTTCATCGGTTACGTTTACGTCCCACTATGGAATAGGTGGTGAGCCTATTGCCATGCACCGGGCACTTATCCAGACTTCGAACCACTACTAGAAAATCTAAATTAGAAAATTTTGTAACCTCCCGTTCGGCAGTCGCACTCGCAACCAACACGACTAACGAGGCAGTACGGTACTATTTATGAATATATTACAATGCCATTTCATTTATAGATTTAATAAATGTAATTATAAGCACATTTTATTATATTCATTTACTGCCTCATTGGTCGAGCAATTGCAAGCACAACTGCTGATCGCAAGGTTCTGGGTTCGAATCCTAGGTCGGGTATTTACTAAATATTGCCAACTTAGATTTTGAAATTAAAATTTCTAGTAGTAGTTCAGAACCTGGATTTGTACCTGGTGCTTGCCAACCGAGTCGTCACCATTGCACATTGGGACGGAAATGTATCTGGTGAAACATGTGGGTGTACTGCACTACGTTGTCTACCTCTTCGGAGATTAAAGGCGTGATGTTACGTTTTCTTATTCTATTATATCAACAGTTTTTACTTTGGAATATTACATGGTAAATGTACATAAGTAGATGACATGTATCATGTAATTTAAAATTTTAAACGTCTTTTAAATTTTTCACCTTGGAAAATAGACCTTAAAATTTTGCCACTCTCCAAATTGCCTTTGCCTTAAGCTCAAGGTGTAGTTCACTATCGGATCTGCAGTGTTATTTTAACCCTGATTGACCAATTCTGTTCTAGAATGTTTTCGTCCTTCGTTTTCAGGTCTGGTGCGGTAACCAGTCCGGTTGGGTAAGGACATGGCAGTTTCTGGAGCGGCGTTGGATCGCTTTCTCCGTATGCAACGCGTTTCCAGTGAGGGTCACTGACTTTAGAAACCACGTCGCGACTATCACGCCTACTTTTGGAATAGGAGCGCTAAGTGCCAAGTACAAAATAGTTAATGATATTGAAAACTTCACATAGCTTATTAAATAATATTGAATTTTACATTGAAATTAGATGAGCAATTTGTAATGGCGTTTAAAATTTAACTTAACGTATAAACTGTTATCTATGTAGAATATAAGAGTAGAGAAATTTAGGTATGTATATTTATTGTTGTTTGATATTTTGTAGTGCAAAGAGCGACAAGAACATTGAAGCCTATCTTCCACATTTAAAATTTGGGGAAAGGCGATACTTCGCCAGAGTGATTGAAAACGAAGAATCTGTAGAATCTAGCATACAGGATATAATATGGACTGCTGTGAAAGACTTTATACCAGCCTCTTACTTGGATGGTATATTTGATGTCCCAATTCCTGTATCAGGTAAGAAATTTTGGTTTTAAGTGTTCCGTAATTTTTTATGACTTTTGTGAATTCTCTTGTTGCATATTTTTGGTCAGCAGATATTCGCCATCAAGATGCTGTTTTATATCACGTACGTGAAGCGATTCTTAATCGCAATGTTCCAGTGATAGTTGAAGAATCGTTAACTGAATTGGAACAACCAAAAATTCGAGATAGACGGGAATCGAGAATTCCTAAGGAAAAAGAAAAAAAGAAAGTTGTTGAAGCACCAAAGGCGAAATTCGAAATCAAATTATCAGGAGATTCAATTTTGGCTGGTATTTTTCAAAAATCTTTAGAGATTGTGATCTAGTTATGTATAATATTATTTTAGATTGTTGGGACTGGGCAGTTTTGGAGGTCTCGTGTATGCAATTTATGATCTATGTATGTAGTACGGAAATTAGACTATGCTAATGATGTCATGGTCTTTCAGGTATTATAATAGGCAGTATAATAGTATATACCAATGTATGTATGTAATAGTATATATGAATATATTTTGTGTAATACTTTTGTAATAAAACAATTATGCCGTGAGACATATAATAATAATACCAGATTGAGGAGGTGACTCCACGAGGTATGATTAAAATTTATATCTACAAAATCCTTACTTCTAATGTCATCTAAAATTGAGAAAAATTCATAGCAAGACACGTAACATTACCCCTTTAATCCCCGAAGAGGTAATCAAAGGAATGTAGTATAATACATTCCCACGGTTCACCAGTTAAGTTTACGTTCCACTATAGAATATCACTATAGATGAGCCTATCGCCATCGGGCTCATTTCCAGACTCTTAGCCCCTTTTAAAAAAAAAACTAAATTAGAAAAATCCAAAAGTGCCCAATGCGGGATTTGAACCCAGGACCTTCTTATCGACAGTAGAACAAGACATAAGATAAAAGGCGTATTTACAAGAACGGGTAAAAATATTTATTTAGTAACAAACTTCTAAACGTACTAATTACGAGTATAAACAAAAACTAACATATTCACTCGTCATCTCTTAGAAAATATGTAATGTGAACTGAAGTACCGAAGTGTAATAATTAGAAAAGTCAATTTCATCGCGTCGAAGGCACTCGGCTTGTCGATATGCCACTTCAACCTATAATAAGTTACAGAGTGGCTACTTGATGCAGAAGACTTGGAAATAATCGATTAGTATAGCTGAGGAGCCTTCCTTATCATAAAATAAGTATCGCATATTCATTTTCCATTACATTCCAAGATTACCTAGTCGGTCTAGTGGCGATTGCTGACCGAAAGGTCCTATTTTCTATTCCCGGGTTAGGTACTATTGGTGTTTACCTATTTCTTATGTCTTCTTCTTCGTCTTCTTCTTAGTCTGATGTTGTATCTACAAGTACGTTATATATGTAAAAAAAAGTTATCATCTACAGTTTATCTAAATCTAATGCTGCATAAAGGCCTCCCTCCCACAGAACATTTATATTTTAAATTAGCGTAAGTCTCTAACATTACAACTTTTATTAAATGTTTCTGTATAGTTTTATTACTCGTTCAAAGTTACATTATGAGCCAGTTCCTCATAATTGTAATACCTCATAATACATTTTAGTGGTGTTGAGAAACCTTTAAACTGTATATATTTTGAAGTTCTACTACTTCATGCTGCTAGAATCATAGTGACGTAACTGCATTTTAGCAAATTTTGGCCTACATGTATTTTCGTAATTTAGAAAATGATATCTATAATACTAGAGCGGCCTAAATCTATTCACTTCATGTTCAGTTTTAGGCAGGCCGCTCTGGCATTGTAGATTAACATTTTCAAAATTCAAAAATAAAAATGGGCCAAAAGTTGGTAAAATGCAGTTAGGCCATTTTGGTTCTAGCAACCTGAATTACGCAAATTGATATTGACAATACCTATGTTGAAAGAAAAAAAAATGGATTAAAAAATTATATTGTTTTATATTAACTACGTGTGGGCGTCGGAAGAGTGATACCTTTCGAAACAGTGGGTGACCGACCCGCGGAACTTGGTGAAATGATAGTGCTCATAAGCAGCTGCAATTTACCAGCACAAGATGACCTACCCTTGATATTTGTAAATGTCGAGAATATTTCTGATGTTCCTGTGGAGGAATTGAAGAAGGCCAGGTATGTTTTGCTGCAAGTTTTGCAGGCACATTGTCCAGTGTATTGGTAGTTTAACCATCAATGTTACATGGTCTTTTATATTGAAAACCTTATATATGTACAATTGTTTGAAACAATTACGTCATTATTGCTACATTTTTAATAAGCAACCAAACAGATATTAATCTATAAATCATTCAACACTGTAATATATTTAAACGTACATTCACGCCTGTAATTCCCGAAAAGGTAGGCAGAGAAGTGTAATACACTGCCCACGTTTCACCAGTTACGTTTACTTCCTGCTATGGAATAAATGGTGAGTCATTGACATACACCGGACACATATCCAAACTCCGAGCCACTTCTAGAAAATCTAAGTTAGCAAAATTCAGTTAATGCCTGACCCGGTATTTAAACACAGGATATCTCATTCGGCAGTCGCACCTGCAACCAACACGACCAACAAGGCAGTCTTTAATATATTAATGAGACTATATGTTTTAAAAAAAATGTTTATGCATATAACTGGAATACCGCAGTTAACGAATGACAAAGGGTACGGAGAATCTAATTAGTTTCAGTTGACGATAAAATTATATTGTAGTATATTTTTCAACTCTTTTGTCGTTTCCCTGTCCGACACGAGTCTCCTCTCAGAATGAGAGGATAGAGGTAATAGACTGACAAGGTCATAGATTGACATGACAAGGACATATATGACATGACTGACTGAATGGCCAAATGCAAATTGGCAAAAAGGCAACGTTATACTTTAATTTATATTAATATAAATGTAATCATTTTTTATCACTGTATCCATCGAACATTTTATGTGCAGAATATCACAAGTGTTCACACGCTGGATTATAGGCGACGAACAACACGATTCCCAACCGCAAAATATTAAATCAAGCAAAAGTGTCACTTTGAATGATCACCATGCTGTCCCCCTGCAGTACTTATCGGCCGCTCAAACTGCAGCAATATTTTTGGATGATCCATTTGAAATTCAGGTAGGGAAAGTTTGTAGAGCAACTATTTTGCTACGAACATTTTCATTATCATTTTGATAAACTGTTGTACAACTTGTGACGTCAGCGAAGGATCGTAGGGTTTGTGATGCGTGCGATACACATTTTGTTTCGATAAAGATGAAAGTATTATTTAGTTGAAGAATACTTTTAAGTATTTATACCTGTTAGTAAAGTTAGGGAAAGATTAGGGTCAGTACGATATTGTGGAAAACATCTCCCTTCGCAGGAAATATAAAAAAGTGTCGGGTTTACAAAAAGGAATATTGTTCATCACAGAACAGATTAAACAGTTGATATTAAATCTCTGAGGTTTTATTTCCGAAAGTACAAATTTATCTCGATCTAGCGAGGTCAAACTCCCGTATTCTAATTGTAAGTTTTTTAAAGATTTCATTGTTATTCCTCACATTAGCTGCGTGGACGAAGATCACAAAAGCTGATTAACTGTATTCCTAGTTTGTTTGGAAACGAACAAGTTGATCGTAATTTTGGGGCGAGCGGTCCAAAGCAATCAATCAAGGACTCACAGGATGTTCTTCTAGCTGTCACAAAAATTAATGCACGTTCTTTGGCAAAGGGAATTAATGGACTTGTAAAAGGAGGATTTCCTTTGTACCCGCCAAAATTGTCAACGACCCCATTATATCGTGACGAAGCTTGCACTAATGATATTAATGGTATAAGGGTAATTAAATCTGACTTGGCATTTCAACCAGCAGTGATCTTACAAGCTCAAATGACAATGGATGTGTCTATAGGATTGGTTGGATGTAAGCCACAGAAGTTGAAAGATAGATTTTCCAGAATGTACTGTCTTGTATATGATTCTGATTCAATCAAAGCGATAATAAATCAGATTAATAACAATAACGATAAACAAAAGACTACTGAAAACATTGATGATTTCTTAACAGGATTTGTAATAGATGCTGGTGATGTTTTCATACTTTATGTAGAAGGAAAGAAAGAAGGGCCTATTTTGTGGGTATGGGAACTATTAGAAGATTTTTATAGCCATATTAAATCTGCTTTCTCAAGTTCTGACAGATATTCTTCAAGACTTTATCCTGGTAGCTAAATTGTTTATTAAGTTATATGATATTAAAATTGCTATTTTAGATTCGTGTAAAATTTGCCACAAATATTGTTTGGTTTTTGGGATAGTTGTGATATTTCATTTTATATAAATAACTTTTTTCACACTTTCTATTTATTTGTAACCTATAACGACTATTTGTTTGTTTATTAGAAATGCTAACCGCTTCGAAGCCGTTTCAAGTAATTAAAATGTTTGCTCCTTTGGGAATGATTTTGTCCTGTCCTTCTGTGTATGTTCCTCCGGCTCTGCCAATACCTACAAAAACAGTTAGTATTCTTTATATATTAATTTGGTATAAAATATAATTAAAATAGAATCCATTTTTTATAAAGTACAAAGACATTTACATTGATTAAAATTTTACCTTTTATTACTTTTAACCATTTACTTATAACGTAAATGTAACATAAATGTAACAAAAACGAATAGTAAAAGAATATTGTTACAATAAATTTCATAAAACGTAAAAGTAGTAGGCAGAGGAATGTAGTATACTCTTTAGTTTCACCAATTAGGTTTATCACCTATTATGGCATAGGTGCTGAGAATATTGATATGCCCCGGGCACTAATCCGAACCACGTGCCCGTAATAGGAATTTTAACTTGAAATTTTACATAGTTAGAAAAATCCAATGGTACTAGTACGCGGATTAGAACCCAGCGCCTCTCGATTTTCAGTCGCGCTCACTACCACTCGACCCACGAGAAGTTTATAAGACGATATAAAAGTACATAATAACTTTAACTGACTTTTAAATAACAAATTATTAATGCCCATTAAATAAGCATTCCCATTGATTTGAAGAGTTTAGACAAGTATCAAAACAATGAGAAAATTAAATGGGGACCTATTAAGGTGTATATTTTTATGAAATTTATATTTTCTATCAAATTGCAGTTAGTATTATTACTACATTTTATATTCCTCTTTCTGCCTCACTGTAAAATACTTTTCACTAACTTACTTCAGTAATTAAGTAGGTAATAATTTGTAATTGTTATAAAATATCGATTTAACAGGCGTTGTTGAAACTTGGACGCCTAGTCGCTAATAAAATGCGCACGGTTCCATCACGTGCGGACACGCCGTCGGCTCGGGAGCTAATGAGTTTTAGGCTGGAGTTGTGCGTACCTCAAGATCCATCGGAAGTACAGATGGAGAAAGGTGTTCCATCCTTTAGCATTTTGATTTTATAATTTAACATGACATTAATATCATGCTGTAGTATATCGTGTGGAGTCGTACCCTACCGTGCCGTAGATTTAATACTATATTGTATATTATGTAATTGTCCATCCTTACAATACAAGCACTCGACTTCGTCATATATTCACCGCCTGCTATTAATGAATGCGGAGACTATTTTGATTACAGTCGGAAACTGAATGGTGAGGAAATTTTGTTAGTGTTTAAACCTGGAAGGTCACTAACAAATAAGATTTTTTAAAATTATAAACTGAACTTAATGGATTTAATGTCCGTGCCTTTTTTGCGCATATTTATCTTTGTTTGCATTTTTTACCATATGTTTTTTTTTTAAATTTCGATTTGAAATATATGCTCCAGGTTTTTTTTTGGATTAGTAAGTTTGGTGTGGGCCCACAGTTTCCGTAGAAGCTCCCGGGTGTATTCGAAGGGAGGGCAACTTAGTATATACATACATACTTCTGCAATACTTTTGTTCTGTTTGAGGTTGATTTTAAGCCTATCACTCATATTAATAACTTAAATCATCACGCCAGGTTTCTTACGGGGTGGGATGAGTGTATCTAATATTGCTATTTATTCCTTATATTCCCGTATAAGAATTCCTATTTGTAGTGGGGAAGCAATTGTTTTATTTATATCGTATATTGAGTTTAATTTTAATTTTCAGCGCCGGAACCGACACAGGATGTTTTAGGAAACGTCGTGAAAAATCATTAAAATTCGAAATATTGATTTTTTTTGTAACTTTGTAACTTTCGGCTTTAAAGGATAAAGATTTCCAAAGAAGGGGGAATTTATTGTTGTCATTTACTTTTCAAATAATTTGATGTTTTATCAGATCTTAATCTTTTGAGGTCCTAAGAAGCTATTCTTATTATTTTTTTTATTGATGTCAATCAAAATCATGGCAGCCCGCGACGTGGTATTTGATAGCGCCCAGATATCGCGCAAGTTCCACATCCGTACCACAGATATTAGTTAAATATATAAATAATATAATAATTTTCCGTTTATTATTTTAATAACGTCGATAATATTTTTTCAATCTTATTTATATCAAATAGACATCGTTTTGGTCACTTTAATTGCTAATTTGTCTATTGACATTGATAAATGTAGACAACATTACCAGTTACCATTATCATGGGTAAAGAGAAAGTAGCTCATAAAAGCTATCGAGACACGGTGAGATAACCGTTATTGTTTGATGAACGTAACGTAACGTAACGTAACGTAACATCACGCCTGTAATCCCCGAAGAGGTAAGCAAAGGAGTGTATTACACTCTCACGTTTCATGAGTTACGTTTACGTCCTATTGTGGAATAGGTGATGAGCTTATTAATTTAATTGTTTAATGAAACGTTCGAATATTAAATAATTGAGGATAACTTCGAATAAAAATTCACATCTTTTTTAATGTGTTTAGTTTAAATTTATTGACATGTTGCTGTTATGGCCAGTTTTTTAAAAGCTTTTATTTAACTGGACTTGTAGATACGTTTGTATGTGAAGGTGGAATCTTGCAAATTAAATTTGACCCACTTCCTGGTGTCTGATTGAGCTGAAATTTTACATACTTGTCCAGTCCCTATGATATTGCATGTTTATGATAAGCATGAGGTGATGTTGCTGCCAGGAGTGGCTCCAGACGAGGGAACTCCTCAACGGTTAACAGTAGGGACCTGAAATTTTGCACGCCCATTGTGGTATGGATGACAGTTATTAAAAGCTTTATATATTTAATAAATAATAATTAATAATTTATTTCGTTATAACTTCTTCGTGGTAATTTCAATTGAAACTTATTTATGACGAGTAAACATTCATTGTCCCTATAAGTTTTGTTACGATTCATTAAAAGTTTACAATTAGTGAATAACAAGAGATATAGCTTTAAACTATTTTAAACCCTGTTGAAATTTACAACATTTGGAAACATGCACATTTTGATACTAATTAGCTTTGTGCTACCGACCGTTGGTTTTCAGTGTTCAAGTAACAAACCATAAAAGTACATGAAATTATTCATTAAAATAGTTGAACTGGAATTCTAAGTTAGCCAGTAGGGTTTCCGCTCAGATAAACTTCATTACCGTGCAAAGCTTCGAAAGATTACAAAATATGCAATAGAGGTAGGATTATTTCGTAATTAAACGCACTTGTGGTTATAATATGCTAAGAATGGAAGTATTATACGTAAGATTTAATTTTTAATTGAGATAGAAGCTACATATGCAGTGACGTGTGCTTGTTCCTCTTTTTTACAAACGTAAGTAGGAAGTGATTCGAGTTTAATAAACATGATATTAGTATTTTAGAACGTTAAGAGTGTGTTGATAGTTGGAATACGCAATATTGACTTTAAAATACTTATTTGAGATTCGAGTTATAATCAATAATTGTAATAATTGCAGCAACGTTTAGAAGAGGAATATTTGTGCGAGAAAGAACAGATTGCTTAAGTTAATTCGGTTGAATTAGCGCCCTTAATGATACCCAAATTATAGTTTTTGCAAAAACAGTTCAAAACGTTGCCAGTCATTCATCTGAGAAATAAATCTTTAGCGTCATAAAAATGGAAGCGAGAACAGTAAAATGTGGAATAATACGCGTCTGTTTTACCCTTATCTTTGAACCCCGCAGGCAACCTCGCGTTATGGAAAATCTTCCAAGAACCTTAATGTACAAAGTCAAGACTGGATTTGGCATTTTTTTTACATTACATCTACAAGTCGTAAAGTTGTAGTTTTAATGAATTCACGTTTTCTTGTTCTTGTCATCGTTAAATCTTTGTTACCTGGCACGAAATTCTCATTGCTATCTACACATTTATCATATACAATGCGGGATAAACTTCAATTGCGAATTGTCCACCCTGACAAAATGAATTCAGTTTCAAAGATTAATATACATATAAAGTTTAATGAGTCCGTGTGTGATATTAAACTTTCGTTATTTTGACGTACGTACCCATAAATGTCTCTATGTAATGTACTAATCTCTCTGTCTCTATCTTTGTATTCGGGTTTTTATTAGTAGTGGAATCTTAGAAGGTTCTAGCATCGTCTGAAATTTAATCTAGCTGTATATAGATGTAGATCGTGTCACGATCAGAATTCACGAGGTATGGAGATAAAAAGTTCGTATTATCAAAAACAACTTTCGTTGACATTTCGCGTTTATCACTGAAAGCTTTTGTTAGTAGCACTCAAATTCTAATGCAATAACATTTTCTTTTCATAAATAATGTTAAGTTTCACCTACAAAGTGGAACGCTAAAACTTCAACCTCGTAACTTTGTATAACATTCTGCATACTTCACTAGAATGGGGTAAATAATACGTAATTCAACTGTACAGCTGTACCACTTGATAGAACTTTTGGGAAAATGTACAAGTAAAGTTGGTTACAGAGTTGCTAAAGTGTACTTTTGCGTATGCCTGGCTTGAGACATGTTTGTTTCATGTGAGTTTTATATCTCGCTAATTGAGTTAAGAAAACTTGGGAGCTGTACATTTTATTTTTAAATATGTAAGCCATGGATGTCTGTTTGCTGAAGTAATCAGAGGATTTATTCGAAAGTGTAATTATAGAGAGAGAATTTCGGGAAAACTTCCTTCAGATCGAGACGAAAAGAGAACGAATTATCAAATGTACATATAAGTTGATATTTACTCGTAAAAGTACTCGTAGTTGATGATAGTAACTCGTAAAACCATATTTTATTTTACCACCTAAATGGTGAAGTCTGGTGACTGAATTACTTTTGAATTGTCTTTTAAATATCTACATAAAAAAAATACAATATTGTACATTGCATTTCGATGTCTATATTTTTAATTTAGCTTTTTCTTCTGCGTTCATTGCAGGCTTTACCGTTCATTTCGTTATCTGCTATAAAAATATATGCGTAAATTTGCCACGAAATTTAAACCTCCCAAAATCTCTCTTATCGCGATCTCTAGCAAGATTTAATGACTGTAACCGACTGTGACAACAATGGAGTTCGACTTTTTATGTCATGAAGTATGGGCCGGTAAAGAATAAATGGGCCATCACGACCGTAACATATTAGCAACTACCCCTTTTTATCTGTGGGGAACGAGCCCCTTCCTGTTCCTGGGGGAGGTCTGGAACATACGTATTTCATTATGTTGCTTCTTTGCAAATTCGTGGCAATGCGATATTGTGCCAAACCTGTGTATTGAATGTTACTGAAATTTCTAGTTATGATGAGAAAAAATATTATTTAACAATCATAATTGGGTTTTTCGTCAGACCTTGATTTGGAGTTAAGGTAGTTATTCAAGTAAAAACGTTCGTAAATCTTTGTCGCGAGTATTTTTCCATCTATGAGTCGACCACGTCTGATATTTTTAACGATGCAGACTATGTACGTATAAAATAAAGACATTTTTGTTGTATAAAATTATAGAACATGATCATCTTTAAGTGTGTCATGAGTACCAATCGATTAATGTGGGACTAAGTGTTTAAATTCGCGAACTGATGGGCCAACACCCTCGACAAGATTAATTCGAGTTTTTCGAAGTAGATTTATTCGATAGGTTGGAAAACAGCGCGCGGGCGATCCTACCCGCCGCCGCTTCGTGCTGTCTATCATTTGTCAGCGTCCATGCCTTATCTGATCAGAAACAAAATAAATTTGAGAAAGGTGGCAACAAGCCGCTGATTATGATTGCCAGTGTCAAATGATATTAGACTACGAGGTTGACTTTGGAAAGATTATATGTATATGGCTGGTTATTGTATTAAAAGCTATTTTCCAAAAACGATAGGGAAGCTAAAAATGTTTTATATGTTGAATAGAAATGAGTGTGCTGAAAATGAGTAGATTATAATTTTTAAAATCTAAAATTTTCCTTTTACCTTAGTGCTAATGTCTAAAAGGGTCGTCGCGGCAAAATGCCTTTCACATACCTACCTGAAATGAATTTTTTAATAGGTCGATGTACAAAATGCGTGTTATTTGAGAACTATGTGCACGCATAACTTTTGAAGTTATAAAACATTTTCTCAACAAATTTTATAATGTAGGTATTATATCAGGTTGCCTTATTGAGGATCGGCTTGGGTTAAGCCTACGGGTTATGTGTTGTTATAAAATGTAGGTCTGAGCTGAGCCATTCCCGCGTTAAAGCTTTTACATAATAATCATCGAAATATACATAGGCGCGACACGTTTTCGCGCGAACGATTTGACTTTGGTAAAGCTTTCCAAACAAATATATGCCGGTTGTAACGTTAAGATTCGGAAATAGGTACAAGAGTATGCAGATAATCCTGAAGTCATGTAACTTTTGCTTTTCACGTTGCTTTCTGATGCTACGCGTGTCGTACAAGTGTTCGTATGTATGTATTCAAATTGTATACAAAATTTCTTTGAAATTGAACTGATAGCAAAATGATGCTAGTATATATGTATGTACCTATGTATATGCAACAAGTGTGTAGCATATTTGTAAAGATTGTTCAATGTTCCGTTTTTTCAGTGTCATTGGTCGATGTTATTGATGTATGTATTATATGTGAGTTGATTGCTTCTTTGGTCGTGTTGGTTGCAAGCGCGACTGCCGATCGGCAGGCCCTGGGTTCAAATTCCGGATCTAGTTGACTACTGGATCTTTCTAATTTAGATTTTTTAAGACTGGCTCGGAGTCTGGAAATGTGGCCGGTGCATGTCAATAGGCTCACTACATATTCTATATTGGAACGTATACGTAACTGGTGCAACGTGGGAGTGCACTACATTACTCTACTTAGCTTTTCGGGCGTGACAGGCGTGATGGAAACCTATTTTTGTTGTTACTTTGTTTTAACAAACAAAGACTGTAAAAATAATTAGGGATAATTTGTGCAATTATAAATATTCATTAATATTTTAACTGCGTAACACGTAGTTAATTTCTTATTTTATTTACTGTGACTTTTATAATTATATAACATTAATTGTACATATTAGCGATTCGTAATTTTTCCAGGAGGTCATTATTCCTTATAATAATAATTATTATAATATGTTATTAGTTTCTTTATGTTATATCGTATAATCTATGGTGTTTTTATTTCAGAATAAGCAAAAAGTTAATTGTCATTAGTTTTTATAGAATTTCTTGCATACTTAGATACAATATTTTGATCAAATTTTAAAATTATTCTCTAAACTTGTGCAATATTTGAATACTGTGAGTTTCATGGCTAATATAAAATCTATAAATAAGACGCACGCAAAATAGTATACATTGAAAAAAACACAAAAATTTCGTACAAATAATGTGTCTTTTTCTTTTTTAGATTAGTTATCTTCCCTTGATTAGCTGCGAAATAGATCATAGTTTTTCTACACAAAGGTCCGCCTTTAAATCTGAACTTTGCAACCAATATTGCTTACCTATAGAAATAGGTCGCTATATACAACGGTCCATATTTAGAAAGAAAGAAAGACGTAGCTTCACGCCTGTAATCCCCGATGATATAGGTAGAGGAATGCAGAACACTCCCACGTTCCACCGGTTGCGTTTACGTCCCACTATGGAACAGGTGGTGAACCTATTGCCATGCATCGGGCACATCTCCAGACTCCGAGCCACTACTAGAAAATCTAAATTAGAAAATTTTGTAGTGTT
>DWFO01002597.1:0-13480 GCA_018246595.1 Mimoniades nurscia nurscia | reverse complement strand
ATTGCCATACACCGGGCACATATCCAGACTCCGAGCCACTACTAGAAAATCTAAATTAGAAAATTTAGTAGTGCCCGGACCCGGCAGTGTATGTTTCTTGTATGGTTAATAATAAATATGAAAATAAACTAAGATTCTTTTTCCCGCACAGAAGTTCAATCCTTATTTTATATCCACAGAAGATAAAGTTCGATAAATATTCATACACGGGTTCCTTTACTTTTATTAAGTAGTCTGAGCACCTACAAAGTTTCAAATGAAAATATAATGTTTTTCAACTATCTATACAAATCTATACATATCTATACAAACTATCAATAACCCTTTGTGATTCAATTTCTCTAAATCCTTCCTTATTGCTTGCCTAAACCATAATGTACATAAATGTATATATGAAACCTGACTTTAGACTCGAGAAATATCTCCCTCTTATTACATTAGCATTGATTATGCATATATAAGTATCTAAATGCACCATAATAGTCAAAATGACTCATTACAACTTACCTTAGATAAACATTAACATGTATATTCCAGTTAGACATTTCAAACATTTTAATTTTCAGATAAAACTAACGGGCGTGTATAATACGAGAATGCATTTGCAGCGCTTTAAATTTAATACTTGTACATGAATGCACTTCTAGCTTTCGTCTAAGTTTCAATGTGATAACAAATCGGAATCGTGCCGGAGCCACATTAGCACGCGGCACGTTCCGGCGCACGGGATCTGATAGGTAGGTAATGCACCGGCCGTAATGCACTGCTGGTATACTATTTCATGTTATTACAGTTCGCCCCGGTGTTCCCGCCGAGCACACGGCCAATATCGTCCGCAATGATCGCAAAACTGCTCCCTCCGCTATCCGATACGAACCACTGATTCCACGAACGGCCATTGCGTGAGACGGAAGTGCAAAATTCATTTGAAATCAAATAATTTTAAATGGATCGCTTAAAAACCTGCAGTCAGGTCATATAAAATAATATCGAGACGCGTATACAGTAGTCAAGTGGACAGAACTGTCCTCTGTAATGTACCTATACACATCAAAATTTATTTATTTTTATATATATTTACAAAACATAATATGAAAAAAAAACGTGTTTAAAAATACACATTCTATACACAAAGTAAATGGCATAATAATACGTACGTTAGAAACACTGGGAAAGTTTTATTGTATTCGATGAAGATGTCTATTTATGAAATAACTACATTTCCGGAGTCAATAATATCTTAATGCAAAACGAACAAGTGTGAGTAAGCCGATTATAGCCACATAAATCGTATGCTGCTTAATATGACAATTTACGAGCGTGCCTAACAGGGCCCGGTGTAGTGCTGGATACCTAAGGTGTCCGTAAGCTTCTAGCCTAACCGGTGATCAATTAATTCCATGCGTAGAAGGACATCTTTATGTGTCCGTGGATAACGGTCTGGGGTAATAAGTATCGGGATCCGCGGCCCATCTGTCAGCAACATTTTGCAGCACGGTTAATTTCTTTGTAAAAACGCAGCAATCTATGTTCTATTATTAGATTAATTAGCAAAATTATTCTTATGGTTTTCTTTATAAATTACTTATCATTAATAGTAACTTACAGATTTCACTAAACCTACCTTAAACCATTAAACGTTTTACACTTTTCTTTTTAGTATATATTTTTAAATCTTGACTACAGCATAAAATACATTTTATTTATTTATTTACGACAGTATTATCTATCGCAAAACCGTACCGTCAAGTAGATGATTTTTTATAAACCAATTAAGATAATTCAATATCTCTACCTTATCATTTAGGATGATAGGAATTTATAAACACTTTCCGTATAATCTAAAATCTACTTCTTAATATCACAATTTACACCAATTCTACAGGTGTATATGCGGTACATAACGTTCTGGAGAACATGCCCTAATAATAACTTATTTAAATCATCAATAATAAACTCTGGGTTTAATCAATAATAAA
Source organism: Mimoniades nurscia nurscia (assembly GCA_018246595.1). Lineage (NCBI taxonomy): Eukaryota > Metazoa > Arthropoda > Insecta > Lepidoptera > Hesperiidae > Mimoniades > Mimoniades nurscia. The sequence goes on along the minus strand of DWFO01002597.1, from coordinate 11,501 downwards.
CTGGTGGTTCACCTTCAATTATTATTAATTGATTTTAATTGTTTATTTTCAAAGTTAATTACAATTAGGAAACATTCGTAACAATATAGGTATGTATCAATTATAGGTAATTGTTGCTTATTCCCTGCAGTGTTTCATTTCATAAAAAAATGCATGATTAACATCACAATATAGCTCAACAAACTATAGGTACCTACCTACATTTTTATGTAAATAAATCAAGGTTATACCTATAGTTGAAATTGAAGGAACTCGCCTATGGTGTATTGTTGCAATTGCATCCATTGTTGTTGTATATTGACTGAGGGCCATTTTGCCATAAGATGGGCATGGATAATAGTACTATTACGCGGCGTAAATTCTTATAATGGCGATACAATTTACCGCGGCGCCGACGTCGAGACTAGACATCTATGGCTTATCCGTATGAAACACAATCACAATAAACACGATGTTGTGTAAGATTTTATTTGAGGACGTTAATTTCTTACGATTATTAGATTCTGAATAATAAAATTTATTAAACATAGCAGACGTGTGTTTTCTTATTACATTATTTGAATTTATACTAAAATTCTAAAAATATCTACAAATGTAAGAATAATAAAATTTAGACCTTAGTATATTTATCGTATCTTATACACGGTGGTACCTTCCAGTTCCAACGACAATAAATGAAAACACAAGTACCAAGTACTGCTCCTTCCTTGGAACATGTTGCAATAATTAAAAAACTCTAAACATCGATTTGAAAAAGTTTTTTTTTTTCAAAGAAACTTAATAATAAAAATAGAACGCCATACGTAAACATCAGTTCACTCATCTTTGACAAGAGCGGCAACAGCGCATTGTCGTATTAGTAAAAAATTTTAAAAACAAAAATAATGACGGCAAAATGCATTCTTATCACTAACGGACTATGGTGATGTGCCATATTTTATATCGATATTTTTTCCACGCAACAAAATAAGAATAACAGTAATTAAATAAGGTTTATTATAAGTAAAATTAAAATGAATCAGATTTATTCAGTTTAGGCTATTGTGGTACTAGCACACAAATTAATATTGTCCATAGACAGGCAAGTAAATATTTAAATAATTTTCATGTAGATAAGGAATGAGCTAGCAAGAAGATTTACAACTACGTTGTTTAGAATTAGAATATTTTATTCATCACAATCAATATCTAAAATTTACCTCGCATATTGACGCCATCATCCAAAAATCGGCCAAGATGCTAGGCTTTATTAAGAGAAATACCCAAGGATTCCTGTCCTCTCAAACTAAGATCATTCTCTATAACTCTCTCGTACGATCCCATATTGAGTTTGCGTCTGTAGTTTGGAATCCGCAATATACCTCTCACTCGCAACGAATTGAAGGTATACAACGCTCCTTCACAAGACACATGGCTTTTTACTCCTCAGGAATCTCGCACAGAGCCACTTACGCCCAACGTCGAAAATTTTTCAACTTACAGCCACTGGGCATCCGTCGCGATATGCACGATATCATATTTCTAAAAAAACTTATATCGGGCACTATAGACGCCAGCAGTCTGCTCAGTGAAGTCAAAATTACAGTCCCTTCTCGATACCCGAGAAATACCATAACCAAACCCTTCCATATCCCTATAAGTCGAACCAATATTCTCAGACATTCCCCGCTCCCTCGTATTTGCGCTAAATATAACCAATTATGCACCAAGTATACAGAATTAGATATTTATCACAACTCAATAACATCTCTCAAAAAAACAATATTACAGTATCTAGATTGAGAAAAAAAAATTGTAAATATGTATCATTTTTACAGGACTTTCGTTTTCGTTTTCATTGCATTTTATACTTCATCCTTGTACCTATATTATCTACATATATTATTAGTTTAGTGTAGTGGCAAAATTTGTAAATGTTGTGCACATCTGTAATTGGCATGCACACCTGTATAAAATCTTATGTGTACAACTAATGCAAAAGGTGTGTGTAATGCTGTTGGCGTGCATATAAATAAATAAATAAATAAATTTGTTTATCATTTACATATAATATGTAAATATTTTTTTAGCTTTATCAGACTATTGTAATTCGAAAAGCCAAACGTGTTAATGGATACGTGAATGTACTATAATATCTCGGTGCACGGGTTGATAAAAAATTACCCAAGGAACAAAATAAAAAAGTATTGAAATCGCCCGCAGTGCTTTCATCAACATGAAAAAGGTCCTTTACAGTCGCCATCTGAATCTATTGTTGAGCGCCGTTCTTGTGCATTGTTATATACGGCCCTATAACGATGTGAAGCCTGGAAAACGAAAGAGTAACTCCTGAAACATATAGAAACAGCCTGAACCATAGCCTTTGAAATGTGGGCATATAGACGCATGTTACGAATAAACTGATCGCTCCGGGTGCTACGTAGAAATGCTACGCCGAAGTGCTACGACAACCAGGAAAATCCCCCAAATAATACAGTCCGTCAAAAAGCGTATGGTTATATGATACATATATCCGTCACGTGTTTAGAAATATAAGACATCATCAGCATGATGCTTATTGCAGTTCACTGCCGGACATAGGCTTCCGCTGAGGTGTTATGAGTATAATCCCAGCGCTGGGCATGTGGGTCGGGGATGATCGCAGGGCACAGCATCTCGTACCGAATATGCTGCCCACAGGCGGTCAGGACATTTAGTTGTGATTGTTACATAAGTTGTGGTTAAGTACTATCCAGAGTGCACAGGTATCTCAAATACCACTGAACTTTTCCACTTTGCAAATGTGTAAATGTATCCGAAATCCGCATATTTACATATTTCGTTCCTAATATGTATGTATATATGCGGAGGTAACTGCCGACCTACTAGTTGGAGATACACCAGAAGGACAATAATTCGAGACCCCGTTAATTTTGCCATAGGAAATTATTCAAAGTATGTTTATACGTAATTTATTTATCGCAAATGTTACCTATGTTCAATTGAAAATTTTTTATGACCATAACATAAGAAAATCATTTTTTGATATTTGTTTTGGATTTAACTGCGTATATGACATAAATATATTATGTACATACATACATATATATCTTCACGTCAGGTCTCTCACGGGGTAGGCAGAGTATGTCTATCCTTATAGCGTACATATATGACATTGTGTTTATGTCATTGGAAACTGCAACACTTGTTGTCATAACGTGCATTATGAATAAAAACAAGGCTGCCCGTTACTGCCTTTATTATAAGAAGGTTTTAAGACAAATAGAATACGTTGGGGTGAAATGTTTCCTTTGTTTGTTTGTTTTCACGAAAAAAAGAACGAATTTATTTAGTTAACAGAATTTAAAATATGAAGATAAGTACATTGTAATAGCAAGCAAATGTATGTTAATATTATTTGGATCTTGTTTATAGCGTTTTGTGATTAAATTTATGCGACTATCTTTTGAAGTACATGATATCATTATCACGATATAAATGTGTAACTTGTATGGGAAGATATTCTATTGGTAAAAAAATGTGGAAGTGAATGAGTCCTGCATCTTTTTTGTTTGTGTCAGTGTACTGTTTACTCTAATGGCCTTTATAGTTTTACCGGGTTTAGTGGCGAGAGCAAGTGGCTCCGCCTGGAATTACGCGATAGGGGGACGGGTGAGAGTGATGCTCAGAACCGGATTGAATCTCCGTCTCCACTCGTTTTAAGAGAGAGAATAGGCTGTACAATCGAACCGTGGGCACTCCCCAATATGACTAATATGTAGCATTTAATTTGATTTTAAAAAATCTAAAAATTTTACATACACCAGTCTTAACATACAAAAGAAAATCCGACACAACGATAAAAGCATTTCTTCCCGACCAGAATAAGACTAGTAATAGTCAATAAAAATATTGTGTGATTCTAAATAGAATGAACAATATATAAATAAATTAATGTGAATCGAACTTTGCAATATAACGAATAGTACTCGTAGAATCAATGCCAGCATGCCCCTACCGCCTCGGTTGTGAAAATGCTTCAGCTGGGCTTATCAATAATTTATGACAAAATAATAATTACCCGAATTTCGCCTTTGTTTTAATGAACCAAGGAACTCCTTATTTCTTAGTAAATCGGAAAAAGGAAAGTGTTCCTGTGAATAGCCATTCCCCGTTTAATGAACAACGTAAATTTAATACACTTTTGTTTTGCGGTGTAAGCAGGCAGCATATACTATGATTAAAAACATTAAACATTTTGAGAAAAAAATAGCAGCGTTATTTTTTTCATTTTTTTCGGCGAAGAGAGGGGGTGACGGCCAGTATTTTTACAAATAAACAGAGTCGCGGGCCCGGCGCTAGTGGCGGGCTCCGTGGGGACGCTAATAGTTTCTTATCACGCGATGGGTTTGTGAATAGTGTATCGCGCGTACGCGTAATGGGCTATTTAGACAGGAAGTTTTATCAAATTTCCATGTAATATTTGTTACACGGTTCTAACAAAACGACGCCTAGTACGTTTTATGTCCGCGATGCCGAATACTTAGGTATCATTTAATCTGTTGTTTCTCAGTTTGTTATGTACAAAGTCTGAAAGCGTTAAAGACAGACGTAGTAGGTAGTAGTAAAAGCATTCAGAAATAACTGAGAACTTAGTACTGAACACTAAGATCTAGTTCTAAGTTAAGTTCTAAGTGCAGAGAAATTTTTAAAATAATATAGCTATTTGCTATAAAAATATATATCCGTATACCTACTTGCGAAGACGAAATTATGGAAAATAATTTAAATTAAAATTCAAATGGCATTTATTCAAAATTGTTTCTGTAGAACACTTTTTGTACGTCAAAATGAAACTTTTGCCGTCTCGGAAAAAGACTCGCTACGGAAAAAAAGCGGCGTAAGAAACAACCATTTATGTTAGAATATTTCAGAATAAGCATTTCTTTTAGAATATGAACTAATTTAGTGTGGAGCTCGCGTTACCCCATATCAAGCAAGTTTATCATTCAAATAATCATTTACTTTGCAATAGGCCTCTTTTAAAAATATTTACTTTAAAAATGGACAGTTATTATCCTTTAAGATACATAATATATACGATTAGGTGGAACATTACGCAGGCTTCACATAAGGGAAGACTGAGACTAATAATTTCCATCGACTACAAACCTAGCATACTTCACAAAAACATATTGCATAAAAGTTTCTATTCACTGTCATCCAATAAAAGTATTATTGACTATCTTTTCTTTTTTTGACTTTCTTTCTGGATGTTTTCGATTCACTCGTAATAAATACTTACTGATGTATTTCTGTCGTTATATAATTTACGTTCGTCTGACCACTCTATTTTGTAACAATTACAAAGATACTCCATGAGGTATTGTAATGGAAGTGAAAAAGAAATTGTTGAATTACTATACATTCCGTGCTGTACTCTCACCGACACATATCTGGCTAATGATAGGAACAATCTCTGTGTAACTCTCTGTGTAATCTCTATTCTTAAAAAACAATAAAGAAACATTTCAAAATTCTTATTTTAAGGTCTGTACCTTTTACTTGCACTAATCATTGATCATGTTGGTTATAAGCGCGTCTGCCGATCGATAGATCCTGGATTGAAATGCCGGGTCGAGCACTATTGAATCTAACTTAGAGTTTCTAATAGTGGCTTAGAGGCTGGACATATGCTCCACCTATTCCATAGTGAGATGTGAACGTAACTGGGGAAACATGGAAGTGTACTACACTTATCTGCCTGTCTCTTCGAGGATTACAGGCGTGATGTTACGTTTTACCATTTACTTACATACCTAATACGGAGTAGGTAATTACTATTTCCAGAAAATAATTGTCATGTAAGCACAAATGAATGTCGGTCACCATTTCATTTTTACTATGAATCGAACATCGAAAGCGCATATTATAATTGTTTAAAAACTGGGCCACAGATGGTTTATCAGTAATAAATAACCGTTGTTGGAATAAAAAACTTCGTAATTTGTTATTTGTTACTTGATGCATGTGATATACAACAACATATTATTACATGTTTCGTGTCGGATATTAATATTGGTCGGAAACATTGTATTTCACGGCGGAAAACCCCGTTGACAGGCGACATGTAATGAGGTCGGCGTACACTGTGGTTTCGTTCATATTACGCCGCGCGTGTTCATACTAGTGATTACACAGTAACTGTATTGTGTATTGATCAAGTTGTATGTACATTTTTATGTGTAAATATGTAAGAAAAGGTACACTTACGTTCGTTTATTTAACGGTCAACTCGAAGCGACGTACAAAATATTAATTTCCGGTGTAGCGACATTGTTTGACGAGAAAATAATTGATTATAGTGTTGCTTTATAGTTTAATACCTTCAAAATCAGCTAACGAAAAGCTTTGACTACATTACGCGTGTTTGATATTATCCGACATGTTTGTGAACAGTGTTAAAATGTCAACGATTAATTAATTAATATAACGACCTAATGAAAGGAAATAGGGACAAAGTGTTAATGAAAATTTTAAAGCGTAATAATGTAATGGGTGTGCAGGAAGCGCGGTGCTACCGGTGATAATTTGCGCTGCTAATGATAACAGTGTCTACTTAATTGTGTTTGAGAGGCGGAGCCAGCGAACGCTAAAAATAATTGTTTTAAATATTGAGTTCCGTGTTCATTCCTGTGATATTTTCAGCATACTATTCCTTGGCTAATCCTCGCTTGCCATCATCGTCGGTTGTAGTCAAGCGCCAGACAATAGGTATAAGAAAAATTTAAGATTACTAAGCGGTATTTTTTATCACATCGATGAATAGGCAAATAGGACAACTCATGTGGAAACTCGTCTCGGTTTCCTTTAGACGATGTTAAGGGGTTACAAAGTGTGAAAGATCCCGTTGAAGCTTTATACGGAAAAATCTATATCATGGCGCCGTAGAAGTATCTTTTGAGGAGAAGCTCATTTCTGCTTTTATACGTCTATTGTAAGCTGAGTCCTGGGTTTCTATTTCCATCGGCTATGTTTGGATTTTTTTAACTAGAATATTTAGTTAAAATTTATAGTAGTGGCTCGGAGTATAGATTTGTTCTCTCTGTACGGGAATATTCTCACCCCCTACTCCATTGTGGGACATAAACGTGGAAGGGTACTAAACGCTTTTGCCTAACTTTTCAGGGATACAAGAAGCGCGATGTCATAACATGTCAAAGACCATGTGACATATCACATGGTCTTTGATTTACTTAAGGAGAGTTCGCAAGAAAATCGACCCTGGAGGCTAGTCATTCTGGAAATTCACATTTGGCTTGATTACGTAAAGCTCTGATACAAAACACTTTGTGTACGACGACTGGCTATAAGCGAAAGTCAATTCAATTATAATAGATATCCATAAATACTGAAAATGTTGACTGACATAAAGACGTAACAGTGTAACATCACGCCTGTAATCCCCGAAGGGGTAGGCAGAGGAATGTAGTACACTCCCACTTTTCACCAGTTACGTTTACGTTCCACCGTGGTCCCACTCCGAGTTACTTCTAGAAAATCTAAATTAGAAAAATCCAATAGTCTGCTGGGCCCGGGATTTGTACGCGGCAAAAATTTTTTTTTTACATAAATATTTCTATTTTTTATAAATTACATTTCACCATTCAAGCTGTACACCAGCTTAAAAAATAAAAAATAATTAATTAATTTCACATACGCATAATGAAATATTAAATTTATTACACACCGCATATTCTACAATAATAACACGATGAAAAGCAGAACTATCAGTATGGCACCATACATATACTGTACATTTATTTGAAAACTTCGCCTGATCGCCGGTCGTTCGACGTGAAACATGTCGCTACCTGTTTACAACGCCGGTACTGGGGGAGCTTGTTGACAACTTGTTCAGACTCGCCAAACAGGCGATGTGAATGTATACTCTTGTTTACAGCAGATGAGACGTCACGTAATAATACAACACTTCTCTTCTATACAGATTTATTTTCTTACTATTGCTATAACGTTGAGCAGCTTTTGTTACATTTTCACGGCAGATCCTTTACAGGGTAGGCAGAGAGTTTCAGATATCTCAAACAAACCTGATATTTTCTTTTTGTATCCCTAACATTATAGTAATCAGTTATTTTCGTTAATAAACTTAACATTACACCTGTATCTTCCGCACTCGAATGTTTCACCAGTTACGTTTACGTCCCTCTATGAAATAGGGCTTGAGAGTACTCCCATACAACAGGCACGAATTCCAATTCGCCAATAGACATTTGTTCTAGAAAATCTAACTTAGCAAAATCAAAAATCTTTAAGTTAAATATAAACAAATAATAATTAATAAGATCAAACGTTCGAAACCACAACAATTTCGTAGCGGAGTGAAGAAGCTTTATATTTCTAGTTAGTTTAGTTCTAGTAGTTTTAATATAGGTTTATAGGAATGGGGAAAATTATTGAGAATCTATTAGCGTGTATTGAGGTGGAAGAAAATCCGTCGTTTCGCAGGTAATTTATAAAAACGCCGCGCCTCAATGCCCTTTTAGCGCTCGGGGGAATTTATAGTAATTTTTCAGGCCGTATATCGATCTGCTAATGATATGTAGAGTGGGTAATGAACAGAATATACATATGTCAACAACATAATTAAACTATAGACACACCATGCATCGACCTTTTCTATTTTACTGCTGAATATACGAGTAGGTCTCTTCTAATCGGCACCATGGTACTGGTCATTTCAATACGAGCCCTTTTTTGCTGCGTTCAGATACATATAACACCTGGTAGTGGGGTGGCTGGTGCACTTCTTTTACTGAGCCATAGATAAACACAGCACCCTATTAGATGTTGCCAGATCCTCCATTGAGGTCAAATTTTTTTATTTAAATTTCGACTCACTTTCCTGGCTGGCTCCTCAATGAACATTGTGTTTATCCAGTCTTCGACGCAACAAGTCATATAATAGTATTTCTGTGGAAATTAATGACGTTATTGCTGCTCGTCATTGAATTTAGAATTTTATAGGTTTTCGAGGAAAGTGAAGTAATTAATTCAGTCTCTGCAATAACCTTGCTGTAATCGGCGGAAACTCATGAAGAAGAATCTCGTACAGTATAATCTGAAACCAGTAGGGCCATCACGAAAAACATATATGTATTAAGCTAGTACATACATATATAGACATGTGTATAAATACTCATGAAACATTGAAAAGTAAGATAAAAATGAATTTTGATTTGTAATACATTTTTCAAACATAGGTACCTACACTAGATTTAATTTTAATAAAGCGTCGCTACAATTCTCTATTCTTCTAGTTTACTGTTTTAATTCCAATTAGGAATCTGAGACTATAAATTAATTTTTTTTATTAAAAATATTTTAATATTATCGTTATGAATCTAGACAGGTATAACGTGTACCTATCGTCGATTCTAGAAATGGCGTGTAAAAAATGTTCCTATATAGAATTTAAGATAAAATAATATAAAGCATTATAGTACTGTTTTGGTTAAGTAAGACATGGATCAGTTACTAACCGAAATTTGTTTAATAATTGAATCTTTTTCCAAGTAATTCACCTTTTCTTTGAGATAATTGAGTGAAATTAAGACAGGATAAGAAAAATCCCGGTCCACTCAAGTATTACTGTCTTGATGACATTCGTGGTACTAGGGAAAAATGTACGGTTTTCCTTATTAATTTCCTTTATTATATTGCTGTGTTGTGTTTTATTTATGAGTAAGGAGTACTTTTGTTCTTAATATTCTTTAAGTGGTGTGAAGTTTACCAAGCCGCACTTGGCTAGCATGACAGGCTACGCCTGTAAACCTTTTCAGGAACGATGAACAGGATCGATGAAAATGATGATGTCGGCGAATAAGATAACAATTTGTATAACCACGAAATTTGTTTTCCAGGTAATATCGTAAATCGTTGACAACCACAGGACACTTGTACGTTTAGTGAGCATGTGGAGCTAAAGTTAATTGCAGCGTAGCTAGGACAGTTTAGCGTCGGACATTGTGGCGAAATTTTTAAGTGTTGAAATTTTTTAAATTATGTCGAAGAGACTAATTATTCGTCGCGACGTAAAGTTAAAAGTTTGCGAATAAAGTTCTGTTACCGTAAGCTGTTCTACTTTAAAAAGTAGTAGTAGTCTTATTTGCCCAATTTTTCCATCAATATTTTCATTTTGCGCGCCTGTTCTGACTCTTATGTAGTCTATGTTGTATGTCAAGTATGTTTACACCGTTCGATATTCAGTGTGGTGTGAATCGCATAAATATAGCTTAATTTTTGTTTATTAGTACGCTGGCATATACTTTGGTTTATATGGCTTCGATTTTTTCGATATCACAAGTTATTGGACGACGATTTCAAGCTGAAATTTTTGTTAGTATATTATATCTACATGTGATTTAATCTATATCCAATTTAATTAATCCTGGTTCTAATGAGGGTTTTTTAAAATTGTGTACCTTTTAATGACATTTAACCCTAATTCACTGCTTATGAAAATTAATGTATTTATTTACAGTCAAATAACCAAAATTTTCAATATGTAACATTGCGTTGAAAACTAGAACAGTTGATAGAAACCAAATATGAGACCAGAGCTATCGTAACCTAAACGCGTTTTCACTTTCACGTTACGTAGACATTGGTTGATAGAGATGTTGGTACCAATTGAACGTTGAATATTGACAGCAATTATCCAAAATTGTCACGTTATAATCAATTAAATTTTGTCGTCGATATAAATTGGGGGACAAGAAAGTACTAATGTCAATAGCTGTTCCATTTTTAATTGAGAACGGAAAGGGCGTTGTCGTCTCACGAACTGGCAACTAATAAGCGATAATCGCGTGATCAAAGAGGCAAGACAGTCAATGTGCTGTGTTTAATAAATATTTATAATAGTGGCATGTTCAAGAATCACCTCGAGGGTTTTGAGTGAATTAATGATAGAGTTACATGGTATGGACAGATTATCGCATCAATGAAAGAGTTATTTGCTATCGTTACAGTATTTAATTAATGATAGAGTTTATTCCGTCGATTCTGTGAGAATAGTATAAAAAAAATTATATATTTTTTACGTAAATATGTATAAGGCATTGATAAAATTATTCAAGATACTCTATATTTTGGAAATTTAATAAGGAAGAATATTTCAAATTATGTTTACGCCTCAAGCTACCGTCTTCATCCGAGACACAAACCAGCAACACGAATACAACGAGAAAATAATCACCTTCATATTTTTTCCTTATTTACGTTCACTCGATAAAAGCTCTGTATTCTGTCATTTTATTACTTATACTGTTGCCCTCATACGGCATTTATAAATCGTAAAACACGAATAGGACATTCAAAATGCTGTCGAAATATACGAGTAAGTACTATAGTTCTTGAACATTAACGTAAACGTAACTGGTAAAACGCGGGAGTGTATCCGGTACCTACTTTTTCGGGGATTACAGGCGTCTTTCTAA
>DWFO01002596.1:0-13481 GCA_018246595.1 Mimoniades nurscia nurscia | reverse complement strand
AATTTAAGTACATATATAAAATTTTGCTTTGTTTGAATTATCACTGTATGATCACTGTATGTACTTAGTTGGTATGCATTATAAATAAATAAATAAATAAATTATTTGTATATTTAACACAATATTCTGCGTACGAAGGAGTGTGAGATTTGGCATATACAAGTATGTAGTTCACCTAGACAAGCAATGTAAAAATTTAAAACTTGTATGTGCATTTATACACGTTACAAATAGATCACATTATGTAAAATAAAATATTAGTTGCTTAAGTCCGTACTCTCAATGGTAACTCTTAATAGACTATGATTTAACTGCAACTTAGTCTAGATTTGTAAAAGTGAAGAAAATCTCAATGACTCTCAACTACTGTTGGACCACAAGTATCTATAAATAATATTGAATATTAATATTAAAACAGGATTTTTATGTGGCATATACTTGCCCTTTTACGAATTATTCCAAAGGCAAAAAACGGAGTGATTTTGGAAATGCATTACCAATGACGCTTACATTATGTGATTTATCAATTCACGCAACACTCAAGAAATACTTTACATAAGGTTAAGGTTACATTTAAGATTCTAAGAATATGGAGAATTGTATGGAGCGTTATGCACTTCTACGCAATATCTTTATATGTATGTTACATGCACATAAATACACCAGGAACCAATTACGGTGTCTGGTGTATGACAATGAGTTTTCCACCTATTGTATTTTATTAGAAAAGTATAACATGACTGGTTATAAGTTGTAATACGTAATCTTAAAAATATAGACGTATATAGTATTTCATTGTATTATAAAAATACATTCTAATCTTTTTTTAATCAGACACCTATGAATATCGACGGGGAAGCAATTAAAAAATCAACTACCGAAATAGTGCGTAATACAAAACTCGTTCATGCGACAATAAAAAGAGAACTGATGTTGAAATGAAAAATACACAAGAAACAAAAACTACACCACATATCAATGATCCCGCGCTATTTATTTATAACAGAAAAAGTAATCTATCGATGTTACATTGTATTTCACTGGTGTGACCATCGATATCGAAAAAACAGTTACATGAAAGGAGACTAAAAATACGGTATTAATCGCTGAGCGCGCATACATCGACAGCGGTGTGGAAAAACATGAATGAATACTGCTGAAAGCCGAGTGCGATCGTTCGTGACTGATGGATCTGTTAAAAAATCATACCGCTTGTACAAATTTTATGGGTACGTTTTGTATTCACCAAAATTTTCATCTGTAAAATTTTTTCAACTTACGAGTATGTTCTTGTTGCACAGTTGGACACGGTCACCTCTCCACAGTGACTGCCCAGTGGTTTCAAATTGAGCCTCTCACTCCTCCGGAACCTCCGAGAACTACGTTTTAATTATGGTGCGCATCTCTTTACAAAAACATGCCTTTTAATATTAAATATCAATTGCTATAACAGTGAAGAAACACATCGAGAGGTTACCTACCTACACAGCTTAGAGTTTTAAAAGAAATTATTTTCTATGACCTTAACCTTCTCATTCTAACAGGAGATCCGTGTTCAACATCTACGACATATTCTAATTTAATTTTTTAAAATGCAGTCTCTAAAAAATATATATGTACACTTCAAGGTTGATTTTCTTTTGTGTAAAAATGGTAAGCTAAGTTTAAGCTGTACCGCTTAAACTTATATTTTATATTTTAGCTTTAGCATTCTTTTTAACGGCAATTTATGACATCACTGTCAACCACAGACAATGTATGTACTCATATATCATATCACATACGTTAGAACTACTCGCCGTTACTAACAAATACGTTTTCGGTCGCTATTATTTCTAAGGTCTCACGCTAGAGTGGGTAAAATCCTGTTCATATCAATATACATACTCACATATAGCGCAAATTAACTAACTCCAGTGAAAGTTACTATATCTGCTATAAATCATAACTTTTTCGGTTGCACTACTTAAAAAATATCTTATAAGTTCTCCATATAGCGATCGTTGAACTCGATTCGCATTTCAAAAAGTTTCGATGGCGAGTCGCTCGAGTGGAACTTGAAAAAGGATGTACGCTCTGTGCATTTAAATCTTCTTTGTGCACAAACTTCTTTAGCCACAAAATAGTAAGAATCGAAGACAAATAAATTCTATGTGTCCATTTAAACATGTTAGATGTGTGAGTAATATAAGCGTTGAGAGTTGCGCTTTGCTGCAATATGCCAAGTATCAAAGAAATCTGTAAGCACTTAACTAATATATATTTTGGTTGTCCCCCGCGTATCTTATTTGCGTACTTGACCAAACATAAAAAAACTAAAAAAAATTGTACTTTAGCTAAAAGAACTTATACTTATACTTTTAGCATAGTTCTTCGTTAGGTGTATATGAATTAACCCCGCGCGTATAAATGTTTCTGGACCGAAGTATCTTAGGGTATAAAAATTGGGACTTTGATTAGACTTTCTCTTTTGGATTTAATAAATATTTCGTGTATCTTTATGGATTCCTTGATCGTCTTTTGTTGATGATAATCATGAAAACCTTAATGCATATAGAAAATGAATAAATAAATAAATGAATACATAAAATATAAAAGAATTTATGGATCATCTTACAGAGTGTAATAAATATCCATAGGCGATGGTGTCCATTTACCATCGGGAGGTCATTCTGCATATTTGTCAGTTGACGCAATTAAAAAATACATTTCAAATCGAATAATAACTGAACATATTGAAGCGATATTCCAACGTGAAGTTAGTCTCCGTTTTGTATAAAATATGTCAGTAAATTAAAAAAAGAACTCCAATATAAATTATCTACACAAAAACGTTCACTAAACTTTCTTTTATTTGAATGACATGAAAAACAATTAAGTGGATTAAACGAATAATTGAAATCTAATTAAAAGTGTAAAACATGAACGATATACGTAAGAAAAGATTTAATTAGAAAAACAAAACAAAGTACAAATAAACGAGGAAGATATTTTACGGTTACCGGAGTAGTAGTAGTAAGTACAGTAGTAGGTATGTAGGTAGGCAATCTTATCTCAAATTATATTAGTATCGAATTGTATCCCAGTTCATTTACTTCTGCGTTTATGTTCCGCCGGGAAATCACACAACCTTCAACTCGGCTAAGACTGATGTACTCACGCACAACGACTTATGTAAACAAATCCAAGTAAAAGGTGCCCGTCCGGATAACAAATTGAAAATACAATGTAAGTTTTATCAAACACTCCGTAAAGAAGTATGTGCTTTCTTAACTTGGTGAAATAGGCTTTAGTTGTTAAAGTTCTTACATTTGACGGGATGTGGATCGAAATAATTTGTACGTTTTCTTTATGTTCAAAAATATTGATTTAGATCTTCATGGCACCCATGCCTAATTTGTAAATGAAGTATTTATATTAAGGAATGATGTACTATTTATAAGAGTACTTCATGATAATTTAAATTATGCTCCGACAGATTTCATCTAATAAAGTCGACAGTAGATAAATTGTACATATAACTCCATTTATCCGGCGTACAGAGTATCGTAAGAAGCGACTAAACCCAGCGCTGGTAGGTTGTGATATGACCCGGTTTGCTCAATCACAACTGAATACCCCGGCCGCCTATGAGCAGTTACGTAAATGGTATGAAGGGCTGTACTCTGCGATCCCCAACCCAGAGGCCCAGCTAGCAATGGGCTGATGATAATGATAACCCCTTTAGCGATCATCTGTGGAAGCACACAGTGGCCTCCATTTTTGCCATTAATAGCGTCGTCTTCTTTATTGTGATCCGATTTAAAGAATTCAGTAAGTACAAATATGCAATGTGCATTACAAATCATTCCATTTCAGGATTTGGGGACACCTACATGTTCGTGACTAAGTTCAACAAGTATGGAATAATTTAACAACAAGTAGGCGGTATTCCGGTCCGCTGCCTACTCATATCAATACTACGAGTATAAATGTGAAACGCTACAACATTTCACATCAAAACGCCAACCTGAACAGATTTATAAAGATATGGCTTGAAGATTGCTTGTGCCCCCCATTCTTTATGTAAGGAAAATCTTGTATGTAATCTATGTAGACTACATACCTACAAGTTTTTCTTTAATGAAACATTTAAAAAGCATGAATTTTAATTTATTAACCACAACAATGAAGGAAGTAATAATTTATAAGTAGTGATGAAGTGGTTTTCGTTCGTTTGAATACAAATTTATCTAAATGTTTATTGGAATATTTTCAAATCAACTCTTAAACTGAACAAATTGAGCTTCTCCAATTATAATATAAAAACACGCATAATTAAAGCAAATAACTAAGAGGCAAAAGAAAGATTCCTTACTGCAATTTGTTAGAATTACTATAAGAGTCAGCTTTTTTATTTTTTCGTGGTATCTAGGTTCAAATGAACGTCTCTCCTGTGGCGGTGTTACTGCAATTTTTGCTTTCCTTTTAAAATACAAGTCTGTCTCTCATCAAATCGTTTCGCTCTGGCTTTTTGTGGCTTTTGTATGGCGTAATATCCGTAGCTTGATGTTTCAGTGTTATGTATGTACTTCAAATACTTGTCCAAAATATCTTTCAGTAACTGTCTTTTGTACACTATCGTCGGTAAACAAAAATGTCCCTTGTGAATCTATCACTACATTAGCGTTAAGGTACCTATATTTGGAAACATTGTATTGGAGATATTTTAACTGTTTGATCCAAAAATAATATAATCTTAGTAAATGGAATATTACAAAAATCTTACAGTTACATGTTTTAATAAATTTGGTTTCATGTTACATTCCCTTTGTTTTTCTATACGTAGAAAAGATTTCATTGATAAAGTAGGTCATATTTCAAGTGAGATTTCGTCCATAATTCGGTAATAAATTTATCGTAAAACTTAAGATGAATTTTAAGGCTAAGTTAAATAAATAATATTACGAAAATTAATATTTCAGTTATTTTAAAATACTATATACATAGGTAAGATTAGGTTAAATTCCTTTATTTCACAATCACTGAATAGTTGTAGCCGCGTTAACACTTTTTGCCATGTTGATAAAACCAATTGCTTTCGACAGCTATGCGTATTTGGATGTTTTGCTGTGGATTCACTCGGATGGGTTTTGCATCCGATTGTATCAGGTACGACCAGTGGATTATATAGTTTACACTGTACAGAACAAAAGTCGACATCGACAAATTATAGGTTACACTTAACCTTACACTTATAGCTGAAAGTTTTTAAATAAAAGTTTTTTATAAAGGCTTTTAAATAAAAGTATAAACCAGTGGTTTCGTTTTTGAATGATTTATGGACTAGTAAACTATGCTTCTAATTACATATATACAGAATTCAAATTTATTTTGACAGTCTCGTTGGTCATGTTGAATGCAAACACGACTGTCTATCGAGAGGTTCTAAGTTTAAATCCCGAGTCTAGCGCTATTGGATTTTTACAACTTAGATTTTCTAATTGTGGCTCGGAGTCTGGATTAATTGACGTAATTGGTGAAAGGTGAATGGCCTACATTTCTCTGCCAACTTCTTCGGGGATTACAAGAGCCATGTTATGTAGTATTCAGAAATCGATACAGGTCGATATGATCAGATTAAAATTTTTAATCCATTAAAACATTCAACAGACGGTTCATTTACTAAACAGCATATCCAATAAACAACACGAGAGACCGCGATAGAGTATTTTCATAAGCACGAATATGTGTGAACAGAATAACGAACGGGGACTTCGAATCCTGCAGCCGACTTTTAAGCTGATCGTAGTTTTATTTTGCATTAGGTCCAAGCTGTTACCACCTGCAACATGTAGGTAATGTCTTTGGGCTACTGAATTAATGTCGCTGTTCATTTCATAGTCATGTTTCAAATACTTTTGACATATAGGTACATACACCCAAGCACTGTCCATGCATCATGTTCAGTGCCCGGGTATTCTTGAAATCAATATTTTAAACTGTTATAATATTAATATGAATCTGCACTGAAATATATTTACGGTTCTCAATTACCTATATACATGTTTATTTAAAAAGTAAATCCGTAACCAAATTCTATTATGCATATAAAATGAATCTCATAATTCTCGAAATAGAAAATCGTTTCCTGTTCTTCACACGATCCCACAGAAGCGACCCATTTCACGCTTGTTCTATTTCGCGTGAAGCCCGAATCTCTCAGGGGCACTTGTCCCTACCCTGGGGCTAATGGAACTTCCTTTGACGAAGAGTATCGGGGGCTCGTGAAATCATATGTTGATCTGTGACTGACTAGATCCGTGTGATGCGGTTTAACTCATATATTTATTAATATAAATTTATTTGCTTTGGTTAATGTAATAAATATCATAAAGTTATATAGAATAAAAAAATAGGTGAATTAGACAAAATAAATCCAAAATTATTGCCTTTTATATCCTGTTATAATGATTAAAAATTTCGCCTTCTCCGGTAATCCGTTTTCTCAAATATGTTATATTTTTTGTTTTCTTACTCGTATGTATGGTACCAAATAGTATTGTTACTCAAATGGATTAATATTCAAAAACATATAATGATTAATCTTAGCACGTGTTGTGTCGTATCCGCTTGGGCGCGGAGTAAGATTGCACCCCCCGACCCCTTGCCAGGATACAGTGTGTTGTAAGGCGACTAAATCAGGCGCTGGCCGATCGCGGTATGGCGCGGTCTGCGTAGGCACAGCTAAATGTCCTGGCCGCCTACGGGCAGCAGCGTAGGCGGTGCGAGGAGCTGTGCTCTGGGATCCTAAACCAGCATGCCCAGCGTGGGGGTTATGGGCGTAGCCTCTTCGAGGAAGCCTATGTCTAGAATTGGACTGCAGTAAGCTGATGATGATACTGGTGATGAAATTTGAAGCATTTGAATATTGACCACACTACATTGAAATGCAATGAAAAATCATTTATTGACAGTGACTTGAAAACATCTAAATAATTCCACCTTTTAAACATCGGTACTTACATACGTGTACTTGTATTATTTGAAAACATATTCCACGCGAATTTAAATTTAAAAATGTATTTTGAGGAATATCTACTCGTGCCAAAAGGAAAGTTTTCAGGTGACTTAATGTTTAAAAAAGTCGTTTCGTAACTCGCGAGCCGTTTTCTAAGTCGAGAGGCGGCATTTCAAAACTCAAAAAGAAAGCGGCCTTTTTTAGTACTTTAAGTTATTCCGGGTGTTTTTTTGATGTCTTATGCATAAACTTATTATTTGTATAAATAATAAGTTTATGCATTCATAAAAAAAAATGTAATATATTTTTTTGGATATCTTACCCGTTCAATGGTTTCTCTATAGTTGAAATTGTTAAAGCTATTTTTTATGCTTTTAAAAAAAATATTTTGTAAATTTTGTAAAAAATATTTTGTACTAAATTTTGTATACCAAGACCGAATCCAGTCAGACCAGTCGAACCCAAGACCTCCCGTTCGACAGTCGCACTTGCAACCAACACGACCAACGAGGTAGTCGTAATTATATAATATAATTATATAATAGTTATATTAAATTTTAAAAATTATCTACCACCTAGCCCGACTTAATTTGTTATTATGCTTTCTAATGGAGCCTTGTTTATAATACGCTCAATAATCCTTCGATCGATAATACAATATACATAGGTATACATTTTCTGACAGGAAAATAAAAGTGCGGACTCAAACGCAATTTAACGGCTACTGCGAAAAAAAATGTTTATATAATTACACTTTACAGGAAAGAGATTAACAAATGTTTGTGTACCCTGTTTTCATAAATTAAATATAAAATATAGTTAGGTGCTGGAAACCTAAATATCGCAAGCCAAGGCTTACATTTCCTGAAATCACTCATTGAATATTCAAGCGGTATCGGTCCTAGCTTTGAAATCGGCTTCCGTCCTAGCTGTGTTGGTACAGTAGGCACCACAGATAAATACATGGGTACTGCATATTGATTGCGAACACCCCAGCATCTGTTTGGTTTGCTGTTAATTTAGTTACACTAGATAGTGACTAGTTTGAAATGTCGTATCGTACATTTGTTCGCGTATCTACACGAATTTTTAAAGTGTTCCATTATTTAACACAACCTTTTTTATATTGGTGTCATTATAACATGCATTCTATAAATGCTTATTGTAACTTTGTTACATGAATTTATTAAATTCCTTATCATATGGGTACGTACA
The DNA here is from genome assembly GCA_018246595.1 of Mimoniades nurscia nurscia. Classification (NCBI taxonomy): domain Eukaryota; kingdom Metazoa; phylum Arthropoda; class Insecta; order Lepidoptera; family Hesperiidae; genus Mimoniades; species Mimoniades nurscia. Next base: position 5,266 of record DWFO01002596.1, on the reverse strand, counting down.
TGAATCGTTTCATAATTATACGTCTGTCTGTATTATATCTTATTACATGGTCGTCGAAAGCCTGAAGGCAAACTGGAAACTGAATGCTTGAAGCTTATAAGCTCCTTGAATTTACGAGACATACAAGGCTTAATGTGTAGTAAGCAATTTGTATGGTTAAGGCTTGTAATTTAGTAAGTTACCTTTAATGTAAAGTAATAATAATGTAATGGGAATCACTTTAGTCCACTTGCTAAAGGACACTAGTTTAGGCCTAAATGAAGAATTTGATCAACATTTGCGGGGATTGTTCAAACCAGTAAAAACCGTTTCTTGCTAATTTAGCGTTTGGATAAGAGATAATAGGTTTAACACACGTATAAACATTATGATGCGCTAACGTTATCAATGACGACAGTTTCTGCCGCAATCCAATCCACTGCGGGATATAAAAATTGTATACTCGTATTATATAATATAGGTCACGTTAACTCGCTCAATAAATGTAACACCATCAATGTTTGTAATACAAGTCTTCTATTGCCGTCGTATAAAATATATTTCTATTGTGTAATTGCTGTAAGATAATTAATTATAATGTATCAGGCGTGTAAAGCAATCCAGCAGTGAATCGCAATGCAACGTATCATATTTCCAATTATAATATCACTAAGCGATTTATAAAAATAAATTAATGAATAAAAAACAGTAACATCACGCCTGTAATCCCCGAAGAAGCAGGCAGAGGAATGTAGAACACTCCCACGTTTCTCCAGTTACTTTTACGTCTCACGACGGACTAGCAATAAATTAATGAATAAATGAGTGAAAAGGGAATTAATGAAAACGATTGGACTAATGAACGAATGACTAATTGAAAAATGTATTTGTGACCGAACGAATAAATATCAAAATCGTATAGGTACAACTTCGTTTGGACTCGTAGATATTAATCAACTTTGCCATTAAATAAACTTTATATAATTTATATAATTTTTGTAATGTAATAAATTAAGGCATATGCAAATTAGTAGTGCATGTCGTGATTACTTGTAATTGTGAGATCAGTTAGCAATAGTCCATAATATGTTATTCGGTATTTTAATCATTGTAATTGCTGATTCTTGCGTTAGTAATCCAATAAATAAATAAACAAATACTTTTTTTACCGCTTTTCTGTAAGATTGAGGAAAAATTGTGAGAAATCTCCTACTATAGCGATTACTTATGTAAAGGAGGCTTCTTTGCACCCTCGAGATATTCCGTTTGATACGACGTCAAGGGCACCCTTTACCAAAAGTCCATGACACACGAATACGAATTCAGATCACATAAATCTGCAGTGTTTTTCATCCAACAAATAGTAACATACACAAAAGTGAATTCACATATCTAATTAGAGAACTATTTCAAATAATTTCCATTAAACCTTATTTATAAAACAATCAGAACCACCAAACATATTAATTATCAAATGAAGCTCTCTATATTGGCATCACAAAATTTATCAAATTAATTGACAGTTCTAAATTCAAAATCGAACTTTTCATTCAAATAACATTTGGTATTTTATAATTGAAGAGCTGAAATGTAACAGATTAACCGTTGAAATATACATATACGAGTATGCCTACGCGTGAAATTGTCATGGTGACATTTCTTAATTTATTAACTACCTTCACATATGAGTCTTTAAAACCCTTGTGAAGATAAATTTAATTCTCGTCGGCCGTTTGTTGTCTACTGCTGCTACCAATCAACTGGTCAGAGGAGTGGTGGTGAATAAAGCTTCTTCAAACGAATAAACTTCATAAACGCTTCTATGGTAAAAATACTTAACCGGAGTATCACAAGGCACCGGGTTCAGACATTTGAATGCTTCCAAATTTTTCAAGAATTGTGAAAACGTTAACTTTGAATACCATGATTATATAACGCAATTTCTTAGTTTGCAAAAGCAGAAGAAATTTGACTTTTACTTTTACTACATACAGCGTCTAAAATAAAAGTAACGATCGGATATTAATGGTGTGACCATGATATGGGAACTGCTCAGGACATCTTTACATTTGAATAAAGTTAAGTTTATTCAACTATCGATAAATATCATTATTCCTTTGTTTTTCAGGAGTGTTCTAAAATTCACCAGTAAATTTCCAGTGCATTAAGTTTAAAATGTTACGACTAATAATTTAGGTTCAAATAATTAATTATTTGCATAAGTAAATAAAAGTGTTTTCATATTAATACTTGTCTATATCCTTTTATAACCATTTCAAAGTATACTCCTGCAAATTCAACATCACAACATTTAAATATGGGACACGTTAACGTGTTATGAACTGTTTATAAAGCGCTCGTCTCAATATTTTTATTTCGAGTGAAAATATCGGGATGTTTTTATTTGAAGCCTGGCAACCCCACAACCACGAGATACCGCATTCATTACATACCGATGTTACCTTATCTGCTATAAATATGAAGATTTACGGTTACCTTATTTGTTGGGAAAGCTCGGTTAGGAATATCTTGCTTATTATTTTTACTCAAATATTTAACAACATAAAAACTTTTGTGACGCTATATTGTGTTGTTTCATATATGGATATTTATTATTAATACATTCTTTAAGATAAAGAAAGCATACATACATAATGTCATATTGAATAACATTCATAAATGGGTTACAGTTACATTAAAGATCCCGGCAACTATGGAGTGAATTTCTAAATAGACACTCGTTAAAATTAATATTATGAGAGCGGTTAAAAGCGGTCACAATCTAATGCTTTAGAATTCAGCCTCCTTGAATTCAAACTCCGATGGTTCATGTCTTGATGCGCATCTCTTTGTTTACAGCATTATGTGCGTTTTTAAAGTTTTAAAGCTTGCGAACTTTCATGTTGACAAGCGTTTTTTTGCAATTTTTCGGTCTTATACAAAGATTATATATGATTGTTCAAACCATACCCCTAAAAGCTATCTTGAGAGCTAGTAGGGGTATGGTTAGCTATTAGAGCTGACCTAGTTAAGATTGGCAGTTTTTTATGTGAGGTTCATTTTTCTGGCTCAACGAAATAATTGCTGTTTAAACTCAGAACTAAATTCATCACGTTTCAGAGCGATATGGAATCCGTTAGCACTGCAACAGACCTCCTACATTCGGACTTTCTTCATTACAAGGCAACCACATCATCCCGTGGTCAATATTATCCTTATTGCAAAAAGAAAGGTCCCACCTATATGCCTGGGAGAAAATTACTGCATAAGGCCGTTTTAATCTTACTAGTCATCATCTGTGACGAATTAACTTAATCTGAGCATTGAGTTTAAACCTAGCTAATGTAAAAATTTATACGTGTTCCAATTTTCTCGTAATAAATCAACAAAGGTAAGAATAGTGTGTAGTTGGTGTGTTTTATTTGACATACGTGATGAAACTACAGATCGCCGCCAGCTAACAACATTTCAGAGTAGTTATTCTGTGCCTAATAATAAGCGATTTAGAAGGATTTCTCAAAAACTATAGGTATGTCAAAAAGTTGATTGTTCATCATCATCAAGCCGTTTAGTATTCCGTCGTTGGTCATGACTCTTCTTTCAGAATAAAAAAGATTAAGGCCAGTGGAGCCATCCCATCGAAGTGCGCGTTAGCAGAATTCACACGCCTTAGAGAATATTGTGGAGAACTCCATGCAGGTTTCCCCACGATGTTTCATGCGTCGACCACCAACTAATATTTAACCTTAAAGCGCTCAGTGTTTGTAAAGATATTCATATCAGTCAGAAAGTTTCATACGTACCCATGAGGGAAATCCGTGTCGATACAAATGTTCCAAGCAGCGTCTCTTAATATTTCTTTTTATAAAAAAAAAGTAACTTCACGCCTCTAATCCCCGAAGGGGTAGGCAGAGGAAATTAGAACATTCCCACGTTTGACCGTTTCTTTTTATATCTTTGGTATATCTACAAACTATACAATTATCTTTACAAATACCTTGGAACATTGAATCACGTACACAGAAGTATACTAAAAGTACCAAAACGGTGTGCGATCCTTAAATTGCTTTACGAGAATTTGTATATTGTGGTCGGTGTACTGCCCAATGTTTTTCTCCCTTTGTGAAGTACTGTATGGACCAAAAAGACCGGAATTACCCGAGCTCGACGTGGAGGCCAGTTTATCGTACGCAATGTTTCATTGTGGCTATCTTTGTACTCATTTTCACAATACCGACGGCCCCAAAAAAACGTTTATGGTAGAATTAAAATATACTCTCTCTATGTTCTCTTGGATATGCTGTTTTTAAATTTTAAGATAACCACTGTAGCATTTCTCAAAATTTTATCTAACATCACGTCTGTAATCCCCGAACAGTTAGAGAAAGGAGGAGTCAGTCCCAGGCTTCACCAGTTACGTTTACGTCCCAGTATGATATAAGGCATGAGAGTATTTCCGTATCCTGGGTACAAATCCAGACTCTAAGCCACTACTAGAAATTCTAAGTTAAAAAAATCCAACAATGTTGGACTTTTTTGTTCACCAGAATGTTATTTACCCTATTATCTACCTACATAGCGATACCTACGCATTTGTTAATTGATATAACATTCCATATTTGAATACGGTTCACTTTTCCGGATGAGAAATGTCAAGGCCGTTGAGTACAATATTAGGAAACTACGATTTCTTCGACATCACAAGTTTCAAATAAAACTAAAATATGCGATACACCTGTTTTTTCCTTAAAAAATTATACGTGCTTCCAGCACTTACTTTTACTCTTATTATTGTGTACATAACAGAATGTATGCATTACATAGAAAATGTAAGATATTGAAGGGTGAAAACATTTTCCTTAATTACTGATACGAACAAAATACATGCCGCTCGCCTATCGAAACCCTAATTACGGACACTGATCGTATAATCGCGGTCATATAATTACAATGGAAGCGCTTAAACCGTTTATAAGTTAACTCAAATTGAACATTAAATATGTGTTCCCTGATCATGTGATGCCACAGCAGGTCGAACTTTACGATGATAACAAGATAAAGAACTGATAAACATGCTTAGATATAGGCTACTTCTATAATATAGTTATACTTACCTAGTTGTCTGATAGAATAAAAAGTCTTTGTCATACCATAACAGAGGTAAAAGGCTTAGGTTTAATGTTAGACAATAAGTTGAATTTCAATAAACATCTAGATTATATCATACCTAAGGCTTACCGAATGCTTGGCTTTATCCTGCGGGTTAGTAGAGATTTTAAATTGAGTT
>DWFO01002595.1:0-13484 GCA_018246595.1 Mimoniades nurscia nurscia | reverse complement strand
AGTCGCACTTGCAACCAACGCGACCAACGAGACAGTAAAGCTATATAGAAATCACTACTTATTAGTATTTGTCGTTACAATTGCACAATTATTTAAAATGTTGGTGTGATATTGGCGCGTATTTTAATGTTCAATGAGAATATAACTTTTTGAATGTAAAATACAATTATGTCATTGTATCGTTATACTCGTACCTACAGAAGAATTTATTGAAAGAGAATAAAAGTTATAACGTTGCGAAATACCAGTAGTTAAATGTTGGAAATAATGTAATGGTATAATGATTTAATCTTCAACGTAGTTTTTGTAACGTTTATGCGAAATAGTACTAAATGGGGAAAGAAATCGAACGAGACCTAATTTCTTTCTCTAGAATTCGATCCTATCTAAAGACGAATAGGAATGTCGAACTACAATGACCAATAAAAACGTTAATACCTGTTAGCATCATATTAGATGCAACACAATTTTACTATGAAATATTTCGTGAGAGTCTATACACATGATTACATTATTATGTAATCATGTGTATAAACTCCATAAGCCAGTACATAATTATGTACTGGCTTATCTCACGTATGTTTTTTCGGCTTGGCCCGACCAGTTTAGGGCCTATAGGACATTATTTTTCATGGGCCGGAGAATATTATTACACAGCTATTATTGCCATTTTGATTAACACTTATAAAAATAAATATGTATTACATAAACAATTTTTGTATCCAAGTGTCTGTTTTAAATTTCGCACTGTAGTCACCATTTTACGAATACGTTTCATGACTCTTCAATACATTGATGACCTTAGGAACGTGAGAGTAGATGCTATGCTGTCAGAATACAACCAACTAATGCTGGTTAACAGCACTAACAGATGCATTTGCTGCTTGGATCGCTTTGGCGCTAATTACTATATTAGGTACATACAAGAATATTTTCATAGTCTTGTGATTCAGCGTCTCCGGACATCTGAGGTTCACGCTATTAAACTATATTATGTTCAATATTAAGATTAAGTACAACATGCTGTTAGTACCTTGTTATCGGTCTAGATGTCTTATGGAATAAGCAGAGAGAACCGAATGCCGAATATTTCTACTTTTACACAGCCAACGTGTTTCCAACAGTGAGTCAATCAGTGATCATAATTACAATGCATTTATCTACAATGTTTTTTTTTAATATTTCTACATTAGGTAACACCCCAATTTATTAGTAACGCCATTCATTAACGAATATAATTAATCTGTTAGATAAGACAAACATGTTTAATTTTCCATGAAATTATGGTGTATTCCGGACTTTAATTAATTTCCTATTAACCCGATGATATGCGAAGGTTATTATTGGGTATAATAACAATGTAAATCAAGTCGATTTTGATTAGACCGTGTTTAAGTAATATTATTGAATTCCGTTATAATTCTGTGTTGTATAGAATATAATACAACAATATTAGCTATTTGAAATAACATCCAAATCAACATTATTAATAAACTATCTGTATGATATATGTAGTAGGTAGGGTACATAAGCATCTGGTTGAGATTTTATTACTATATTTATATTACGATATAACGTACAAAGCATAAGATAAGCACATGTGCTTTACAGGGTAAGCAGAGAACACAGAATGTTTTTAAACAGATTTTCTTAATATCCCAATGTTCATTAACATTTCAGATTTTAAATTTTATTTTATCTTAAGTCAAATCTATTTAAGGAAAAATAAAATTTACATTTTAGGTAAATGATCGTTCCGTTGAATCGTCACTGGCGATCGTCTTTGCAGTGTTCGGGATCATTGCATAAATAGATATTGCAAATTCCTGAAGAATTCGAAAAGGTATCATTATGTTAAGACGGTTACAAGGTTGACTTGTAGGCGGGAAACAGAACGTATTCTCTTCGACATTTTATGAGCTCCCCACTCCCCATCGTAGTGCTTTTAGGGGGGGGGAATATTTTACCGATAAATATCTCTTAAGACATTTCCCTTCTGTTTATCGTTAGGATTTCGCTGATTCCTTAACAGTTTTTTCTTTTAAACCTCTCCTTATCTGAATATTGTCTACAGAGAGATTGCGGAATGTGAATTCTTACTTTTTGTGCTTTGTTTTTTCTCGAAAAGAAATAACAGCGGAATACTTCTGATTCGTTAAATTCGCGTTTTTCGTAACGCTTAATTTTATACTTATCTTTAATGACAACCCGAAGTATCAATACGAAAACAAACACAGGTTTTCCTATGTTACAAGTACCTGCAAAGCAACTGTTTCCTTCAGATGTAACAGTGATGCAATCGACTATTTAGGTCAGATACTACTTACCGCATAAAGGACGTGAAGTGAGGATATAAAAATTTAAATACATATATAGGTACATATATAGCTTTACGCCCGGTTTCTTTCGGGGTAAGCAGCAATCATCGAGCGCCAAACATCTCTATCCTTGCAGACCTGCCTAACTTCTCCTACATTCATCATTGTCGTCCTACATGTACGCTAATTTCTAAGACTTCAGTTAGATGATTTATGAGAGAGTACCCCTATCATCCAGTACCTGGCCTATTTGATCAAGATAGACAAATATAAAAGGACATATAATGCAAACGAGTACACTCCAGCGTAAAGTAATTTTTAATGTTGTCTCTAAATTTTAAATGCCTGTATCACAAAGACAAAGGCTCGTTCTAATAGAAGCTAACAAAATTGCCTCAAGAATGTGCTTTTAGCGCAACCGTCGGGTCTGAGAATTCCATTATCTTCAACATAGCATTTTCAAACAAAACATTATTAAAATGCACAGCCACCTACAGTTTAAAAAGGACTGAATTAAATCATTTTCTATTTCAACCTCTACTCCTATAACGGGGACGAAAAATGCGCTTTATTTTTTTACTTTTAAAGTCCATTATGAGTTCACCGTGATCAATCAATTTATTTCGTAAAATACGTTCAAGTAAATTGATTTTATCGCATCAGCTAAATGATTTAATGGTACGGTGTGAAATGAAATGTTTGAACTAACATAACGCCGCATAATTAAATTTTTTTGTGACTGTAAATATTATGTCAAGTGAGCATATTTTTTATATACAAAATAGATCTTTAAGTATCTTAATGCAGCAAAACATTTCTTCTATATTATTCCTTGCACATAACAATGTTTTAAACAAAATTCAGATAATGCTAATCATCTTTATTATATTTATTTATTTTTGTAAACTATATACTTAAAACTAGTTAACACCTAGAAACTTTGTACAAAGATCTGCTTATTCGTATAAGGAATCTCTTCCAGCAGACCCAGGAATGGAAAGAAAATTTGTAAATTGAGACAAATTTAGCGTGCACATAATATATATTTTATATATCAAATTTCTTTCTGAAAATTAATACAATATGTACTGCGCGCAACTGAAATTTCTATTTCTATCGAAGAAAGATCCATCATCAAAAATGATTTACTTTCTAAATTAGATTCAGTAGCACTTTTAACATTTCTTTTTATACTGAGACTACTAATCTTTCGTTCTATTGAAAGGATCATTAATGGCGGAAAGTGCGATAACAAGGACTTTTAACTTAGAAAATTTAAGTTTTATGACGCTATTACCACGGTCCCAGTTATCACGCTGAAAGACTCAGTTAAAATGAACATTGTGTGGTTTAAAATGTTGTATGGTTAAAAAAAGTTATTCTCAGTTCTGTTAGTAGGTATCTATTCAGTAAGTGATAAGTGGGTCTGGTGCAATGCTTCACACCAATCAGTCGTATAACTAATAAAGATTACATTACTACTCGTAATTACGTTTCGATGGATGAAAGCCTTTACAAAATATACTTAACTCATCTCAGATTTATTACGATCTAAACAAAGATTTTCACATTGTTAATGTATGGATAAAGTATGGTATAACATAATACAGAACACAGTAAGTACGTCGTTGATACAAAAGACATAGCTAAACACTAAAAACTGGAGGATATCAACGTATTGGCTAAACAATGGTTTTGGGTTCAAATATAAGTTTATAACAATTCAATTTTTACCTAGGAAAAGTAATCTTAAAAATATATCAAAAGTTTATCAGCCGTCTGGTTACCATACCACAAGCTCTGTTGATGCTTACTTTGGGATCAGATGGCCATGTGTGGAGATGTACCTTGAAAAAAAAAAAAAAAGTAAAACATATTACAACTGCTGATCCCAATCCACGGCTATTCCGTTAGTCGTTAAAATCGCCATCTAGTTGCTATAAATCCGATCCCCTACTACTTGTTCAAAAACATTATTTTCTTTAACAGTATCACTAATAGGCACTGTGTTAGCTAACATAACTGTACTCTTTTATCGCTTTCTTGTCGATTTAATACCACGTAGGTGCAACTGATGCGTCTATTTTTACCCTAATCTTTTTTTATATTGTTCTTGTTGTGAACGCATTTAGACGTCAAGTTAAAGCCATTATTCAATCATTATTAATTACGTATCGAGAATTAAAGTAAACTCCTTCGTTTTATAAAAATATTATCTTAAAGCTACGCGAATTGTTTTTTTAATAAACTTATTTTTACTCTTTTTATAGCGCAACGACCATATTTTGTTTCTCAACTTTTTAAATTTTCTTTGCAGTGATCTACTACTGATCCTGTAAGTAGAATATCGCTAATATGTACTTATTCTATTGTTGCGAAGTCGAAGATTTGAAACTCATGTTCAATTGTTTCTTTTATTTCTTCATACATAAATACAACGGAAACGGTTCAAGCTTCGACGGATTCCAAAATTGCAATATGACTGTGCAATAGCACCCCTCTATGTTTCTATTGTAACATATTGTCATGAAATTTCTCCCGCGTGGATTATGCATGAATATGTTTGTAAATAATTCATAGCTGAAGTACAAATTGGGTAACATAAGGAATGCCAACCTGATTTCCGTTCGTCTTTGTGTCATAAACTGCATTCGTGTTACTTTCTACTTTTATTGTTCTTTGCTTATATACTTGCTCATTTAGTTTTCACTATTGACATAAAAATGTAAACTTTTTAGGAAAGTGTGTGGACTATTAATTTATATGTAGATACATTAAGGTCAACAGTGTTTTTACGTTTCGTACATCATACGAGATTACTGATATTTAACTCATTAATACATGAATGCTAAATATGTCACATTAATTTCATAACATGGAATAATCCAAAAATAATGTCATTTCATTGATAACGTATACGGTGTTACTAAGCATTGAGTCAAGCAGAGATCAAGTAAACCAACTAAATATTCCTTGCAACTTTAAATGAAATTTTATATCATGTTACTTTATTTGAGAAAGTTATGGCTTAGTGGGTTATTGTATCGTACGTAATTGTATAAAACGACAAGTTACTGTAAAAACGCTACTGCATCGATAGTTGCAGATATCGACAGAGCGATTTTAATTCAGGTGGCAACTGTTATTGCGATGACTCCAATTTGCACAGGTACTCCTGTTATTGCAATCGCAAATTTTTTACTGCATGTTTTTAATTTGGTCGGTTAATCAAATTTTGATATGGGCGGATAATGGTTGGAGTGAAGTAAATTATTTACTTTTTTACCACCGTATTAACACATTATTTCATTGTCATCCCTTACTTTGTCGTACCTTTGTTTCAATTTTATACAGGTGGACTTACGGGTGAATGACGATTCGATCCAGCCAATTACTTAGCTTAAGTCATTTTGCACCTGTGTCTAATTTCAAGGAATACTTGACTTTTATCTGAAATTGAATTAATTACAAATTACTTACACATGTACCTTGTCATCTAAAACTTGCGGAACAAAATATCGATACGTCTACGATAGGACTTCGGTGGATTACTACGATTCCAAAAAAATATTCGTAGCTTGCGGTTACTCTCCCTGATAATGTGGCTTATTTATATGTACTTACATTTGTTGTATTTTAAGATGAAGCTTCCCATTTCATAATATTCATTGCACTTTTTACTGTCATTGTTGTTATTATGCGTAATTCTCTTCGTAATGAAATTCGTTAAAATCTTATTTTGTTACAATTGTCAATCCTTGTATGAGGCTATCACTTCTCACATCTTTCATACCCTATTTAAATTCCACTCACTATGAACGTCAGTTACAATTAAGATTTGTAAACATCCGAAATTCGCTTACTCAAATTTCCGTTTCTTGGTCTCTAACTAGTCTGCGCTAGTCGAATTTAATTTTCCTTGCAGAGCACAGATTCCCTGTCTCTCAGCAGGTAATATTACCTAACCCTGTAATTTGCTCAGTTTTAACGAGTATAACTTATACATTGTTATCCTTCGCATTTTAATAATTAACGTTATTCCTATAAATCATTTTCCCCATAGCAAGTTTCCATACCAAACATCTGTTTTCTATAACAATTCCATTTCTTCTAAAATATTCAAGATTCTTTAATACAAAATAATGAAATGTTATATATGTATATGTAGTTAAATACCTATTTCTAACTTCTTTCAGTGGAAATGTAGTAAATAATTGATATTTAATATTTAATATGGTATTTAAATTAAAACACAGTTAAAAGTGTACTTATTTTAGATTTTTTTTCAGAACAAATCTCAAACCTTAAGCTTAAATATAATATGATACTTAGATAAAAACAATTGTCATTTCGTGCCGTTTAATTCGCGTTACCCTCAATATATTGCAATTATTATTAATCACTTGATGAATATATCAGTGTTATGTAGTGCTATACATAATTATACATATGTATGTCACGGACCTGAAAGTAATTATTCAACAGATTCAAATTCAATCTGTAACAATTAAAATATTTTATACGTTCTGAGTCAACTGCTTATGCAAATTCAGCTAATTTCGTGTTCCATAGTAGATATGACTTGTTACGAACAATGTGTTCTTAATTCATTATTGCATTAATTAACCTTCATTAATTGTTTTCGTATTACGTAATTTCTATGCGTTATGTGGCCATCCCACAATCTATTTTGGTACAGACAAAAAATGGTAATTTTCATAAATGTTTCTTGAGGTATATTAGTTGCTTTAGACTTTTTCATAATCGTAGAACATTTAGGTATACGGCTCGCCTGAGTCAATACTACTGCTGCTTAGTTTTTACCGTAAAACAAATTTTATTTAAACCGTTTGTGGTTCGGTGTGCGCGCTGAGTTGGCCGTGCCGTATTTTTAAAGCGAGCATCTCAGTCCTCAGAAGTGGTAACACCTTCACTACCAAATTGTCATACTGAGTACGTATACTATCTAATACTATTTGGATTTGTACTGATAAATATTAAGTAGATTAATATCAGTAATCGTTCTATTTTTGCAGTCTTGTTAACAATAAATTTTATTTTGTTTATTTAAATTAGCATAAGCTTGCTTTTGACTGCTATCCCACCTGATGGAAAGCGAGATGCAGCCTAGGAAGTGCCTATTCACTCTCATCTAGTAAGAGGAAGTGCCTATTCACTCTTGTCTTGAATAATTCCAGGTTGTACGAATCGGGAAATATAGAAGCCGGCAAGCAATTCCACTCTTTCGCAATGTGTAGCAGTGACAATTTAGCAGACCTTTACTTCCTATTCAGAAGGGTGTCTATGAGATGTGGACGGTACCTTGCCGTACGCCTAGACGTCCGATGGTAGAACGGAGCAGGTGGAACTAGATTATGGAACTATTGGGCGCACTCTCCAAAATGTATCCGATAGAAGACTGCAAGACGCGCAACTTTAATAAATTAATATATACATAGTACTATTTGTTTTATGTATTTATTGTAAAATTTAATGTATACTGACAACCCTATTTTGACTGCAACAATTTCTCATTGCTGCCATTTGCTTATTTGCTATACTCTTCCTTAAAAATAATATTTATGGGGAAATTCCTTTACTTATCCGGTACAAGACAAAATATGTTCCAAAAGTGAGTTGACCACTGACTAACATTTCAGGATTTTACTGCAGGCATATTTGCTAGCGTCAGATTTTAGCTATTCAGTGAGACAGTCAGACTGAACAGCGATGGAACAATAGAACATAGTTGGGCCACTGCGGCAACACAATAAAGAGCAATTTGGAATAAAATAAAACAATAAAGAGCAATTTAGTTAAAATTGATTTATTCTTCCACACTTCATACAATAGCACAAAATGACTGTTTTGTAAAAACATTTTAAAATTCACACTTCGCGCTAACTAATAACTGACTCCCAACAAAATAAACTAAGGTTTATTTTGTATACCTATTATGTTTTAAATAACTTTTTAATCGGTATCCCCCATTTGCTAATTAATGTTAAATCGGCTGCGGATAATTGTGTTTGAGTCCCTGTACAAGTACAATGCCATACTTATCACTCGACATGCTAACATTTCTTTTTTTTTAAATTAAAAATTCGTAACAAATCAGTTTCCTGGCAACGTCAATTAATATTTATTACTCAAAAAAGTCATGTTTGTGTCTTGAATGAAATATTACTATAAATGTCAACCTCATACTTTATTTTATTCAAACAATGATTTTAAATTCATAGAATATATCGTGAAAAAAACGTAACATCACCCCTTTAATTCCCGAAGATATAGGTAAAGGAATGTAGAACACTTCCACCTTTCACTAGTTACGTTTCCGTCCCATTATGAAATAGGTACCTATTGCCATACATCGAGCACATATCCAGACTGCGAGCCACTACTAAAAATCTAAATTAGAATTTTTTTTTGTGCCGGACCCGGGAATTAAACCCAGGATATATTTTAATATATATTTTATATCTTTATATAATGGGCTTTATATAATGGGCTTTATAAAATTAGCTTAAATTCATGCTCAATTGGTTTCCTGTTATTTCATGAATTAAAAACAGTAGTAATTTGAAGTTAAAATTAAAATCTGTAATATTTTCTCACTAACATACGACAAAAGTACGTAGACAAGTTGGGGTACCATCAAATTTATCGATACGGTAACATTATAATACGTTTGATAATACAATCCGAGTATTAACTCGATAACTATCTTACCATCTCAATCGATACATCGCTACATTATTCACATTATCTTAATTAGGCTTCTTGCACTTAATTCCCGATTTACGAATCGAAATTAGAAACGATTTAATATCATCAAATCGATTGAATCAAATCTCTATGCAATAGGTATTAAATAAATATTTATTTGAAATGTATAAACTTTTTAAATATTCATTTAATGTTACTATTACTCCTTAAGCTACAGGATTCTGAAACCACAATTCACTGACAACAACAAACATTGATTTCAAATCTTGTTTGTCATGAAATACTTAAACATAACGTAATCATTAAACACTTCAGTCATTTTATTACTTCAAATAAGTAATAATTATATTTACTTCACTGATTACTTTTACTTATATCTATGTTACAATTTAATATTATACGAAAACTTCCAAAGTAACAAACGATTCTAAATCTTATTTATAATGTAAATAAATAAATAAATATTAATGCTTGACCAATATGTAAATAAAACTCCTAATTGGCACGTTAGTTGTTGATAGAGTCCGGCTCTTTTTCCTCTTTGAGCGTATATACAGTTCTGCGAAACGCGCCTCCATCACACCGTGTATTTGAAACGTGGTGCAATACCTCCGGCAGTGTTTCACATTCCGAATTGATCAGCGACTCATCAGTCAAGTCTCCGCTATGGTCGCGTCAAGAACGCTGCAAAAATTCCGGCGTCAAAATCTTTTGTGTACTCTTCATCACCTTTTCCTGATGCCTTAAACGGTGCACGATCTCGTCGTGTAATACATTGAAGCACATCGCCGTCAAAGCTAGACCGGTCATGATATAAATTGAACAAAACCACACGGTACCAGTAGACGCACCATTCTTCTGTGTAACACCTGGCGCTAAGTGACCGAATCCAATTGTACTAAGACTCATAAAGCAGAAGTAAACTCCATCAATAGGACTCCATCCTTCTAACTGATACAAGACAAGAGCACCGAGAAAAATGTACGTAAAAATTGCAGCAAGACAAAGAGAAATTGGTGTTAGGATAGAGAAGCCTCGTAAGGAAACTTTTGAATCTGTATCGGTGCAACTCAGAGAATCACAATCCCTCAGGAAATTTAAACCAGGAGGCTTGTCTTTTATAGAGTTTGTACTTAAGCTATTTGCTTGTGATGCAGATATTATTGTGCCAGATGGAGACCGTACATAATAGGGCTCCTGTAAATGCAACGTTTGGCTTCTGTAATCATCCGGCCTTCTGACTTTCTCTTTTTTATCTTTCTTAAGAATTGTGCTTTCATCGAGACAGCAGTATCCACATTTTGCGCATAGGCAACAACATAATGCCCTGCTGAAGACACTTCTTGCAAGTCTGGATAACAGTGCTCCGACAACAGATAAGTAAAGTAAAGTTAAAGGAATGCCTATAACAGCATATCCGATGGTGACTGCCTTTCCCAACGCTGTTTTGGGCGCAACACTGCCGTAACCTACAGAGACAGAAAAAGAAATATTATTATGCTGATCTTGACTTATGTCTACTCTGTTAAATGTGAATAACAGAGAATAACAAAATGTTTTTTTTTTCATCGTTTTTATGAATATAAGTTACATATGTATGTATTTATATTTCATAACAAAATCAAAACTTGTGTTGAACTCTTATTACAATTGAAATTATCCTTTATTGTCGGTAACAAAGGGATGACTTAATGTCAATTGACATTTTCTACCAGTCAATCCAGAAATGAAATTATATTTATAATTATATTATAATTATGAATTGAAATTATAATTTTCTATTCAAAATATTATTAAAATTTTATAATTTCTAATTAATCAAACTAAATCAAACAATATGGTTTACTCACCTATAGTTGTGAGAACAGTAAGAGAATAAAGAAACGCTTTAGCAAAATTCCATTCATAATCATCAACCACTAACGCTGGCGCTGATTCCAAGACTCTAGCTCCACTATATTGTTCCGTTACGTCAGCCGCCACTCTCGCAACAAGTTTCTCCTGGAACCTCGCAATTTCTTGAGCAGCCAATCTCGTCCAATTCTCCTTATACAAAATGTTTAAAGAAACAGTTATCTCCCAAATACTCTCCACTGTTTGCGATCTCAATTCGGCGCTAGCTTGCGCAATACTGCTGTTTACTTTAGAAAGGGGAATGGATTTTTGATTCTCATTGGCTTGATACGAGGTTGTTGCGAGCGTCTTTTGATGTACCTTCGCAGCACTACCTTCGATTGCTAGAAATATAAAGGCTCCTAACAACGTATAAATGAGTAAGATTATAAATATTGCTAAATTAGTTACGCATCCAGCGATTAAACTTTTCTTTTTACTTTTCTTCGTTTTGATACAGAAGCAACATGTAATTACTTCGTCGTAGCTGTCTTTAGTGTTTTTCTTGTATTTGCCATTTGTGTGATTCTTTTTCTTGTTATTTTTGTCCATGATCGATTTCACAGAACCACATATAGGAACATGATTTCAATTCCACCAAGTTTTCGGCAACAGTCGACTGATTCAGGTCATCTGAAAAAAAGAAAACTGATAAATAAAAATACATTAAACTTTCCAACCTTTTTTTTATATCCTATAATTCTAAAAGTTGTATACCGACAAAATATACATATTCCTAATAACATGTTCTAAAATTCGACACAACAAAATAAAATAACGCTACCAGCAAAAGGCGTGTCGGTCGGATTTGTCGAGAAATGAAAACGAAATTGTGAGGGGCTATTTTGATCGGCAATAAATGCTTAAGAAAATAGCTTCAACATGAACATTTTGTGAGCTACAAGTATATTTCCCATTAATTTATCATTAATTACTTAAAGTTAATATAGTTTTAACTCAAATATTTAGATGCATATTTATATTAAAATAATCTTTTAATTTTAAAGTAAAATCATGCTTGTAATCCCCGAAGAGGCAGGCAATGGAATGTCGTACATTCTCACATTTCACCAATTACGTTTACGTCTCACTATGGAATAGGTGGTGAGCCTCTTGCCATACACCAAGCACATTTCCTGACTTCCAGCTACCGATAAAACATCTAAAAATAGAAACATTCAGTAGTGCCCAACCCGAGGTTTGAACCCAGGATCTTCCCGATCGGCAGAGTCGTACTTGCAACCGATACGACGAACGAGACAGTCATATTTACATTATGTTTTAGTAATAATAAACAATATAAATCTTCTAGTAAATTCCAAAGGCTTGTATCAATTTTCATTTCATCCTACTAAATACTATGCTATTTTTGCATATTTAGTTCATAAAATTGTCATAAATGGACTGAATTATTTTCGACGTGTGTTGGTCAATTTTTCTATTGTTCATAATTTATACATTCACAAAACAGAAGCTTTTACAACAACAAAACTATTAATTTTCATGCACCAATCAAACAATTTAAATTTATTTTGAAAGTTTACACTGCATTAATGCAATAAGTCCAAAACTTAATTATTAGTCATCTGCAAATCTTGCAAATTTCTCGTCCGCTTTCCTTTTTAATTCTATTATTTCTCAGTTTGTTTATAAAATGAAGACGAAACAGTAAATATTTTCATGAAACATTAATGCAATTAAGTGCTTTTTGTCCCTTGGAAATCATTTAAAAGTATGAGTATACGCTAAATGTGAAAATATAATTTCCAAGAAAGGAATTATTTTCTCGCGCACAAAGTTCTATGGGCGAAAAAAGATTATTTATCAACTATTACCTCTTTGAAAGGTTCTCTAAGAACTGTGCAATTATAAAGTAAATTCTTTAATACAAAGGAACATTGCGCTTGTAATCCCCGAATACCCACATTTTACCAGTTACGTATACTTCCCACTATGGAATAGATGGTGAGTCTAATGCCATACACCGAGCACACGTCCAGACTCTGCGCCGACTAGAAAATCTAAATTAGAAAAATCCAGGATTTGTACTGAGGTACTCCCGATCTGCAGTTATGCCCGCAACCTTCACGAGTACCGAAGTAAGTAATACAATCACTCATTTTTGGTATATTTAAAGAACGTTATCATTTACAACAACCCCTTTATCGTATCGTCTAAGCATGAGCAGACTAAATGCCACCTAAAACGTTATAAATTTACAGAATATCGAAAATATTTCACAGATATTTATAGGTCTTTGTACTAAATGAAACACCTGTAAAAATATCTATGAAACGTTAATATCATCAAATATCCCAATGAACTTCAAAACAGCTTGATAAGGATTCAGTTTCGTCAATTTCTAAAGATAAAATAACCTTATAACTGCAGGGGCACTACGTGTTTTCATAAAATACCTCCATAGCTAACATTCTGTCTAAAATTACAAACGAACATGAAATAAATACTAGCAAAACATCACATTTCAATTTACAGAAGAACACAGAATAATATATTACAGTCAATCAAAGCATATAAAGATCA
>DWFO01002594.1:0-13485 GCA_018246595.1 Mimoniades nurscia nurscia | reverse complement strand
TTAAATCAGTCGCAAATTATAAAACATACACTACATTAGAAGTGTCTTGAGAAATGTATTTAGATTTTTGTATATCAACGTCCGTATCCGTAGCCGTAGCCGTAACCACCGTAGCCGCCAAACCCGCCGCCCCCATAACCTCCCGGACCGAAACCGCCAGGTCCGAACCCTCCCTGACCGAAACCGCCATGTCCAAAACCTCCACGGTGAAACCCACCCCCTAAACCGTAACCGCCGCCGTATCCTGGCCCTCCTCCGAAACCACCAAAACCGCCTCCATAGCCTCCTCCATAGCCTCCTCCATAGCCTCCTCCAAAGTAACGACCATATCCGTGTGGGTTTGCAGAGATGGCATAGATCAGAGATAAAATTATCGTCACTACTGCGAGGAGAACCTGTAAATAAAACATGAGCCTACATAATTGTAATCTATACATGTAAAAGGCTACAATTAGTATCATTAATTGATCGTTCCACCCGTATCCAAAACCTGGCCCTGGAAGCGTGAATTTTGATTACAAAGGTTCCTTAAATAACGTAAGCGAGCACTATGAAAGGAATTTTTTAATCTTTACCCCTAAGGAGGTTAAATTGAGTCAGATTATAAGTTATAGACCCGAATTTTAGATTTACGCTCTTACGAGTAGTTCATAAAAATTATGTTTTATATGTTACATATATGGGATGTGTGATATCGGATTCAGCGCGAGTGAAACCACGGGCTAGTAAAACATGGCAAGAAGCATTAGAACTGATTGATCGAGCTAAATTAATGTTAGACAGTGTATTGACAGAAATTACACGAACTCTTTCAATTAACAAACGACATTTTTATATAATAACACTGAATTTAACTTTTGATTTGGATATGGGTTAAATTTTTACCTAACAGCAATATTATTATTATAGACATACCTATGTTAAAATAAAAATTTTAAATGTTCAATTTCCATAGCTGCTACTTAGTAACAGCACCAGATCAATCTAAATTGAGACGGATGGCTGATTTTACAAAATGATTATTATTACCATAATTCAATAAGTCATTTAACATTTTTAATTTAGTAAAATAAAACCTGAGTCATCATAAAAATATCATACTCATTTAAAAAAAAATTGCCTAATAAATTCCTACCTCTTAAAAAAATCAGACCTACAAACCAATTTTAAAAATTTAATGAGCTTTAATAATTTCGAATTTAATTAATTTGATATCTTTTTAACTAACCTTAGAAGTCGCCATCGCGCTGTTACACTACTCACTGCTACACTACTTGACAATCTAACTTCGTTATATACAATGTGATGTATCACAGCTGGGCATTCTGTGGCTTGAACGTTTCCAGTTTCGTTATGATATCACGATTCTCAAACCCATGCAAATTGGTTACAATTTTGATTGAAATTCCAATCGACGGGGAAAACCTAAACAAAAAACAAATCAAATGACGTGATTCGTAGTCTATTTTGATAATATTTTATTTTTCATAAACTATCAAACTTCGACAGGGGCATATTTTATTGCTAAATATGTGCATTTAGGTGGTTCAAAATACATTGAGTACGATTATGCATTTATTTTAAAATACATTGAAAGAAATATGTATGAACTTAACATTATAGAAAATACATGGATTAGATTTTTACAACTGTTACAAATGTTATAATTACTTCGTCTGTCTGTTTCTTACATTTTCAGATTGTGGTCGCTGAACCAATTTAATTGAAATTTGTTATGGTTGATATTTAGAACCACGCAAAGAGATATAACTCAAGGGAGTGCTTATTATGAAGTTTATACATAAAGGGATTATTATAAAGTTATAGTTTTCGCGTAAAGGCGCAGACTAGCATTGTATGTAAAATTTATGCGTGACATAGGACGTAAACGTAACTGGTGAGACGTAGGAGTGTACTATATTCCTCTGTCTACCTCTTCGAGGATTACAGGCGTGATGTTGCGTTTTTTATGAGTGACGCAGGGAGTTTGAAATTTGTTTATGTCGCAAAGCATTGCCGACCTTGCTATGCAAATGATACTGATGATTATACATACATATATGTATATGTAAATATACTCGTATATGCGTCTATCCATGCCATGGATAATATAACTGGTCAAATGTGGGAGTATTCCACTCCTCTGCCTATCCCTTCGGGGAAAACTGACGTGATGTTGATTATATATATACAGTCGGCATTAATAAATTGGTCGACTAGTAATTACATGATTTATATCAAAAAATAAAAAATCGTTGAGTAGTACGAAAATAGCTTTTCGTATCATTGACCATAGATCGAAACCAGTTAATGGGCGGCTCAACTTTTTGCTATAATATTGTATATTAAGATTCATTCTGATGGCTAATAAATTATATGTTTTAATTTAAAAACGTTTTATATATGGATATTATAATCCGTATAAAATATTTCTAGACTGCGTACTTGGTCCAATTGTTTTCAAGCGCGACTACCGCTCGAGAAATCCTGCGTTAGACCCTCGGGACGGGTCCTATCCGATTTTTCCATAATAAAATTTTTGTTAGTGACTTGGAGTCGAGATTTGTGCCCGATGCAAGGTAACAGGCACACCACTCGATCCACAGCGGGATGTGTGGCAACTGATGAAGCGTGGGAGTGTACTACACTCTTCTGCATACTTATTAGGGGATTACAGGCGTAATTTTACTTTATAATATTTCTTTTCAGCTCTTGACTTTTTGGTGGCGGACGCCATAACAAAGATATAAATAATAATAATACTTTTTTTTTCTTAATATCTTGGGACATCTCCACACACGGCCATCTGATCCCAAAGTAAGCATCAACAGAGTTTGTGGTATGATAACCAGACCAGATGGCTGATAAATTACATACATACATATAAATATATACTTAAATAGATTTTTTTTACACCAAGACACAGAAAAAATACTTGTGTTTATCACACAAATATTTATTCTGGGTGGGATTTGAACCCAGGACCCCCGGCGCAACAGTCAGGTTTACTAACCACTGCACCAACGGGCCATATAAACATTTATTTATTTATTTATCCTTTATTGTTGTTAACAAAGGGCGGACTTAATGCCAATTTTCTACCAGTCAACCCAGTTGATGATAAGAAGTTGGGGCAGGCACACTGTACAGATGCCTATATATAAATATGTACATATACAAAACAATTTGCAAATATACTTACATAAATATATACTTACATAAATATACTTATATACATATATACATACACACACATTATGATTAATAAAACCTAAAGAAAAAATGAAGGACGATTAAAATTACTGGTTTCTATTTAAAATAAAATATCTTCTCCACTCATTTAAATGGCTAATGATTTATTATTATAAAATTATTTTTGTGATAATAATTAATGAATTGTTGTGAAATCCCACGACGGTAAGAATTACAGAAATAATATTAAAAACAAAGCTTACGTTATAAATTAAAAATATATTTATGTATAAAAACTGATTTAATATGTTTGTATTTAAAATAAAATTTCATTTTTCATCAACAGAAAGTAATAGAAGTAAATTAAAATGCTGACGCGAATTAGAACGATTATAAAATTAATTTCAATTAAAAATTACTTTCTATCAGTGCTGGTACACATAAATTAAACGTAACATCACGGTTGTAATCGCTGAAGAGACAAGCAGAGGAGTGCAGTACAGTACCTAGTTACAGCAGTTACGTTTACGTCTTACTATGGAATAGCGGGTGAGTCTATTGTCATACGTCGGACACGAATCCGGACTCCGAGCTACAATAAGGAATTTCAACTTCAAAATGTACTTTAGAAAAATCTAATAGACCGCATCGAATTCAAATATAGAATGTAGGAACTCCCGCCCAGCAGTCGCACTTGCAACCAACACGACCAACGAGGCAGAATGAATAGAATTACTATGTATTAAAAATTCATACCTACATGTAAATAACTATAATATCACAGTTCACCAGAAACGTAAATTCCGTATGGCACAAGAGGTAAAATAAGCATAACATAGTAGTATTATGTACTTATTTATGTTTCGTTTATTGATGTTATCAAAGAACGGCCCTAACGCCATGTGGCATTTTTACCAGTTAACCCAGGTGATGGTAAAAAGTTGGGGCAGACACCTAATTCGCTTACGAAGTACAGCGAACGAAAGTGAAATGTATTGCTCATAATATCCGGCGCAGCGACGCCGAAAGAAACTCAAGCAACCACACTTATAATTCACTGAAAATTATTCATCACAGAAATATACGTGTTTCTTTATTACTGTGGCCAAAATGTCCGAACCGACAAAACACGTGGTGGCACATGGTCAATCTAAAAGTAATATTTTATCACATCGAATAAAATTTTTATCTTATATCTATTCCTGTCATGTCTTATGCATGATAAATAATTCACTTTCTGTTTGCTTATGCGCGATAAAATATGATTATTTCTAATTAATGAAAGTGCAATACTTAATATACTTATTTTGATAAGCGTGAAACTTATATTACGCTTTATATAACACTCTTAGTTGAATTTAGCCGCATAATTCGGCTCAATCACTAATGACGCATGTCATCGTATTAAATGTCCACACTGCATTTATAATGAACTTACCAATCAGCTATGAACTTCGCTCGTTCCCTCGTTGGCCAATATACGGATGTCATCGCCACAAACCCAGAATTACCACAGATTTATTCTAAATTTTAAAAGCGAAAATATTATTTTGTTTATGTAATATCATAATGTTGTGAAAACTGATTATGGATATAAATATTTCGAAATTTAAAAAAGAGTTAATTTGAGACGATTGAATAAAACATTAGTAGTTATTTTGTCTCACAACGATTTTTTATAACTGTTTAGTAAAATTTTATTTAAGCGGAATTACAATTTATGAAATGAAATCAGTTGAAGAAATTCAAAAAAATAAACAAATGGACGCTACTGTCTTCGTATTAATTAATTAGTCATTTAAAATACATAGGACTGATGTTCCGTTAAATGGATGCGTTTCAATTTCTGATTGCTAGTTCAAAGGACTTGCATCTTAATATAAGTATAGTCTTAAGAAAGCAAAAGACAATCAAATAAGCCCTGAGTTATGGTAGCATGAAACCTGATAAATATATTTTATACAGATTTTTTATGTCCCGTAACAGGACAAATACTTGGGCTTATTACACAAGGAGTTATTCGATTCCTACATGAGACAAGTAATTTTTTCACATGCAGAAAATCAGACCTATAATTTTAACCTATAATTTTAACGTGTAAGAATTTCGTACTTTTACATAATAGAGATTTACAGCTTACAATCCGTTCCTAGCAAAATATAATTGGGGAGTCACTAAACTAACACGACAGCAGTGAACAAATTAAAAATAAACAGAATAAAAGTTATTCCGCTGTTGCTTAATTGGCTCGCGAAGTTTACGCAACAGGTAATACTCTCGTTACATAAATAACAAAATGTTATAAATCGCGAGAAATTGTACCATTGTACCCATTCTGTTATTTTCGTATACGCAAAAAGACAGGATGGGTTAAAGCACACGGGATGGAGCAGCTGCTATCATTGCATTCTTATGCTGAATGTCGCATTGATGTCATAAGAACGTGATTTAATGGATGTTACAGTGATTAGATACAACTCTAATGACTTATCTGTGAAGTGAGAGCAGGATATTATGCCATTATACATTTTTTTTAAGTTTAGACATAATTAGTACTATTATCATTAGGAATTGTAGCGATATATTTGCTTATAATATCATACATTGCTTGTTTTAGCAAGTACTATTAATCTTTAAACTCACATTCTGTAAAGAGGTCCTCCAGGATTTGAATCCAAGCTCCCGGAGTGAGAGGTTATATTTCAAACCACTAGGCTATCACTGCTTTCGTTTACATTTCTATGATTCTTCCATATTGTCGGCGCTTTTCAGATATCACTGGTTGTTTTTAAACGCTTATTTGTTGCTTATCCAAAGGTAGAGCTTGCATTAAATTAATTTTATTCTTATACATATATTTTCAATGTAACATTGTACAATATTTTGTTAATGAATGAAACAATTATACGTATTAATTATTGAATTTCGATTCTTTACCGAAAATAATATCGCGGTCGACATACCTGTCCAAATGACCTTTACGCTTCAAGTACAATTATAAATATTATACGAGTTTGGTCGAATCGACCGTTGACCTGCCAACCAGATATCAAAGTGATAATTAAGAAACTTCTCAGGGAAACATCGATGGTACTTTTTCAACCAAAAAGTTGAAGTCATCAAAAAAAATCTAAAGATGCTTTGAAATCTATATCAATGTAATTTCATTATTTCTTCTTACGTAATTTTATTTAGTTTTATATATTATTTTTACTGTTGTATAGATATACATGTTTAATCCTGAGATTGTTCAAAATGTGGATTTACAAAAAATCTCGCGGACAACTTTTTATAAAGCAGATAACAGTGAAGTTAATGTAAGAAACGCAATAAGGCACGTAGGTACGATACATATTTAGTTTAATAAGATTGTTTTATTCCATACACGAATTAGCTTTAAATGTTCACAGTCTTTACTTCAATTTATGTTTGAGTCATTCAAATCATCACATTACCGATTATTTAGTTTTCTAATGAATTATTCTTTCATTAGCAAGTCAATTCAATATATTTTCATAATAGATAATTTCAATTCAATGATGTAATTATTTCATTCAAATTTCCAAATAGAAAATATTTTATAGTACCTACTTTTTCTTATTTAATAATTATTATTTAATTCTTAGGTTTATGCAATTCATTACGAAGTATGAACCCCTATCAGGTTAAATGCCTCCTCCAGACCTCAAGTATATATTCACGCATACAAATACACGACACAATAGCAAACATAAAAATACACAATAAAATATGCGGAATGTGTAATGAAATGTATCTCGAACATCCTCATCAAAAGGCCTAGTAACTAATTATTCAGATACCGTCTGATAGAAATTTGCATACAATTGCATACATGTCAGTTGTCCGCACGGTTACATGTTTGTCGTATTTGTGTTAAGTGAATTTGTTTCTCGCAATATACATGAAATTATGTCCGTTTTTAAAATACAAAATGTGTTTGAGTTTTTCTGGCTTAGAGTTTCTTACAGCAGCACTCAGTCTGGATTTGTGCCCAGTTTGGCAATAGGCTTGTCGCGTTTTTGTTGGAACATATAACTATTGAAAAATGGGAGTACCAAATTCCCTTGTGCACCCTTTCGGAGAAATACAGATGTTATCGTACGAGAAACCGCTTACAAAGCAATAGTAAGGCACCACACGGACTACTAAGCCCACGTGTAGGCCAGAGCCCCATATCTTCAACTAGTGTATTTTGAACCCGTACAATAACATGCAGTTTGAATCATCAACGTCTGAAGAATTGGTGAAAGACTGGAACAGTAAACGTAATTGCATATACGTACCATATATGTTTTCTCGCAGCTCTATGTATATTTGTCAGTTTTCCTAAGAGCTATTTGTCCTGCTATTCGTGTATCCTTCTTCAATTGTGGTTTTAGTCAAATAATGAAGTTTCATTTACATTAACTGGATGCGTAGCGCGCCTCTACGATTCGGTTTCTACGAGTATGTTCGTTTTTACAAAGCACGAGTAAAAATTTGAATGGGCTTACTTATGAGGATTCCTCGGAGCACTATAACATGAGACTTTCAAAGGAACGCTCAAAGGGACCTCTCATGCAAAGTTGCCAACGCATTGGCCACTCCTAGGCCGTTCCAAATGTTCATAATCGACGGTGACCATTTACCATCACGTGTTACGTCTACGTATTTGCTAGACTGAGTATAAAAAACCATCGCCAAGAAACTCGCATGCGTTAGAATTTTCCATACGCGTCTTGTGCAGCAGACTCTAAAAGGGTTTGGAGATGATGCTGTTAGTAGTAAGCATGTAATTTTAGGAGTTTAGCTTAAAACACACAAAACTTCATTTACAAGTCACAAGCGGGGAATAAGTTTATTTATATGTATAGATGTACAATTTATTGCGTTATAATTCATATCAACTACCTTTATAGGAGTAGTCAATATAACAGACACGATGTAAACTTCACATCGCTTTATGCCGACAGGTGAACATTGGCAACTGTACCGGCAAATTCCGAGTCGACAGACGAGTAACCTTCAGCGGTGACCCCTCGCTTCATTCATCACACGCGGCCTTTAATTCCGATTCAATCAGTTCGGAAATTTGGTATGTATGTAGGCAGACTTTCTCCGGGTGAAACGGTGAGAAGTGGGGGGCGCGACCTTGTTAGAGGGAGGCTGACACCTGCGCAGGCGCAGTATCCACTTGTCACTGGTTGGCTGGCGCGCGCGCACCGCCGCGTTCGAAATTCAAACGCGTTGCCGCGCACGTGCTTTCGGTTCACTAAACTTTTTTTCGTATAATCTGTGGGACCTGTTGATGTGCGAACTGTGTGTGTTGTGGAACTTTCATTTGCGGCGGGAAGTTTAAGCGGGTATGTGTTAATTTTTCTTGACTTTCATATAGTATACTTGTGTAAATCACGTGTCTTAAAAACTACTTCACTGGTTAAGTCGTGTAACTTTTGCATTTGAATAATTATGCGCAAAGGAAAATATACATATATACCTACCCAAAAGACCATAGCGTTATAAATAGTGAAATTATTGTTTTAAGAAATTAAATTAAATTAATCTTAATTAACCTATTTGGCATGTATAATATATTAATTGTATACTATTAAGTTTTGGTCAACATTATAAGTATCAGCGGTGCTATAGAGAAATTATATGAAATCATAATCTAAATTAACTAATTACAATTGTAAATGAAAAAAATAATAGAGGTTTCTACGCGCACAATGATCGTTATAAAAAGAGAAATATGTAAAAAGTGCACTCACGAGATTAAATATATGCCGCAAATCATAAGTGCACATGTAGAGCGGATCGTCTGGAGTGGGTCAGGCGCGTTCCGCCTGTACAGCTGGTATCGTAACTTAGATCATTATTCCCACCATTTTAATATCTAACACTAAATAAATGTCTATATATATTTTAATGTCTATAACATTTTTTTTTACTCATCGTTCTACTGCTGGAACACAAGTAGTCTCATTGAATAAGAGAGTTAAGGCCGTAGTCTGTCATATAACTATTTGAATATCTATAACTATCTGAATGTATGTAACTATTTGAATGTCTATAACTATTTGAATATCTTTACTATTTGAATATCTTTACTATTTAATTTCATAATTATCTAAATGTCCATAATTATTTGAATGTCTGTAACTATTTGAATATCTATAACTATTTGAATGTCCATAACTATTTGAATGTCTATAGTGTTTCAGAAACGGTATGTCGAGATTTATGTTAATGCATCTCGTTTCTTTTAAGCTTCCATCTTCTATATCGTCCTCTTTACATCTCGATTATTTTAAACTGTGCTTTAATTCGCGCGAGACGGCCAAGTTTGGTGGAATATTAGCACAGAAGTATCTTATTAATGAACATATTTTACAGTTATTTACTTACTGACATTTGGTTGGAATCTGAAACACATTGGAGAAATTATCGTGTAACTGTTAATTTTAACAGTATGATTAGTATCAAGACTTTATTTGAACAACGTGTTTTCTGTAAAAGGGTTATAAATAATTTGTAATCCGGCTGGAAAGATCAAAAGCACCGATTCACTCACAACTGTGTAGTTACATAACAATACTTGATTGTTTTACATACAACTGGCTTTAACGAAGGGCGGAGTTAGTGCCTAAAACCATTCTCTACTAGACAATCCATGGTGAGCAATGAGCAAAAAATAAAGTTATTACTAGTGAATACAAATCAATGCTAAAATGCATACTAATGTGATATAAACATACCTATATCATTATTTCCTTGAAAATATTTTTTCTTATTATAATTCAAATTACTTCCGTTTTATTTGACACGCAACAACATTATAATCTAGTGTAATGCAATCTTAGCTCGTATCGAGAATATTGACATTTTAACCAAATTGTTATGCATGGTTTGTTTGCTCGCTGGATCACTTCCTGAATTTCCTTACTATAAATTGTGTTATTAATTAATCAAATATATTTTTATTTAAGCATATTAACATAATACATTTTGACACAGTAAAGCAGGCGCATGCTAATTTCACGACAACAAAAAATATGTACACGGCCGTAAAACCATAAATATGTAATGGATATATTTTTTTATTAAACGTAACATAAACGTGACATCACATCTGTAATCTATCAAGAAGTAGGTCTAGGAGTGCAGTACACGCCATGTTTCACCAGTTACGTTTATGTCCGACTGTGGCATAGGGGGTGAGTGTATTGCGATACACCGGGCACACATCCAAATTCCGAGCCACTACTGGAAATTCAACTAGTAAATTTAAGTTAAGTTTTAATTAACAAAGACATGTATATGTCACTGACCACTTGCGGAAGTCACTCGCATCAGAATGAATCATGTAGATCTACAGTGTGCATATTTCCTCAAGTTAATGTTACATATGGCGTCCACACTTATACATATAATTAATTAAGGCTAGGAAAGTTTGAGTACCGTTCAGCAAGAGACTCTACACAAACAATTCGAGCCATTGAAATTGTAAATAAAGGCGCGCTCATCATGCCACTCGTTTTTGCGACTTTCTCTACAACACTTATCAATATTTACATATTACTTACGTATACGCTCGCTGTGATGTTTTTATAATTGTAGTAATGGATAGTAAATATACAATTTTACTAACTATTATTCATTTGAATTTGGCACATTCGATGCACTTACCATTTGCTTGTCTAAGGAAATATATCTCATCGGCACTTTTTTATTAAGAATTAATCCACACGGCTTCATTTATACGGAATCTCGGAATTCACATCTTATACTAGAGTTTTTTACGGGTTAACCTAAAATTATTAGTGCTATTCTGTCTTTTCACGATATTTTTGCTATCTCAGTAACAAAGTTCAACAAATTCGGTACAGCCGTTTTCACCGAAATCAAATTAGTCAGCCGAATTACATTCGTCTTTGTGTAATAAACACAGATAAAATTGTATTACAATGAATATAATTCAATACATATTACAATATTAATTCACCTTGCCGTAAAAATAATAAGCTATTCTGGTTAAAAACATACTATTGTCAGAAGTCGCAAAAATTCAAAAAACATTGTAACCTTTCTTCTACATATGACTTACACCCTTTTTAAAGTAACATAAAAGCTAACAATCATAAAATCAACCCAGTATTAAATCTCATGGCAACAAACATAAACACAATGTACATTATATAAAGTTCGTAAAATAAGATATTAGGCGATGTTTGTTCCCGTAATGAAATTTGGCACGTTTTAATAGTACACGGGCCTAGGGTTGTGCTGAAATTGTAATTAGGAATCTTGCATTTTTTTAATTTTTTGTTTATAGTTTGGGGGAATTTAATTTGAATATCACAACCCTAATTAGCGTGTGTACCAGGCCAACTTCTAAACTAAACATATGGTATGCGCGCCATGAATACGTTCCATCGTAATAGTAGACAACTGAGTGTGTATTGTATAATATTATTATGCATAACTTCGAGCTTATTGCGTGGTAATGTCGTTCATTTTATGCTTCATAAGGTACGGAATCAAAAAAAAAATTGAACTTTCTGCGATAGTGAATTTTTTCTGACTTCAAATGAAGCTAATTTATGTATTAATTACATAATTAGGAATAACGACCTTAATTATACTAACAAAAATATTTATGTACATTTCTAAATACTTCTTTGTTTATTGTTTATTTTGGTCAGAAATTGAATCCTTGGCCTATAAGCCGCTCACTCATCACACATCACTGGATCAACGGTCAGTGAATGTTTAACTGTCGGTCATTTGAACCGCATCACTGCTGCCTATCGACATCGATATAAAATTTCAAACCGATTGAGACATCTACATGGAGTAATCAATAATGCATTCATGCATACATAGGTATAAATGCATACATGTATGCATTTATGCATTTATGTATACATATATACATAGGTATATTAAAATTACGATGATACCTTTTGTATCTCATTATGTTAATCTACTGACGACCAACAATATAGTATAGCTAAGTTACTTTTTTTCAGCGTATTAATTGTTCTTCTTCAACACTCAATCGTATAAAATCGTCAAATTAGGAAATTCGATTCAAGTACTTAAATAATTTTACGGTTATCGAGAACATTTTAAAGAGAATTATTATCGAATTACGTGGACCCTTTTCAAGTCAATTTGTTACGGCAATAAAAGTTTATTAACTTATTATTTCTTATTATTAAAATGTAATAATTGAACGTCGCTTTATGTAGCTTATAAATTTAATGATTTTAAAGCTTACGATAAATACAAAACTATTCATAATTCGGGCTGTATGGTGGATTTATTCACTTCGTTTGTGTTATATGTTAATTGTTTATTTATAATGTATGTAGGTACACAGACCATACAAACAATATCATCCACACCACAATCGAATTCTAGTCTAAGGTCACAAATTATTCCCATAACTGAAATACCGTCTATAAGAAATCGTAAAGAACAATTTTAACATTGAACTATTGTAGAAATGGTTAAGAACCCTTCATAAGAAATAAAGTGATATACGTAACTGTTATATTTCTGAAGTGAACTTTTTTTTTTATTTCGTTGATGAGACACAATTTAATTTCGTAACATATGTATTTCGTAGACAATTGATCATGCGCTTAAAATTTTGTCGTTCATTCTATGCAGAATAGTACCTACATATATTGAAATTTAAACATCATGTCGTATTCTCACCGATATGGTACAAATATTTATTGTGTACTTTATTATTAGGCAACTTTGATCGTTATTAATAATCGACATATTAAGAATAGTGAGAGCGTGAGATAGCATGTTTTCTTTTACGGTCTGAACAACTCGTTTATATATAAATAATCATATTTTGTATTTATAAATTTGACTGCCTCAATCATCGTGCGGTTGTAAATACGACTGCCTATCGAGAGGTGTACCGTTGGATTTCGCTAAGTCATTTTGCTAACCTAACAATTAATAGTACCTAGATTTTAAATAAATGCATTTATTTGAATAAAATAAGAGCTTACAGCCTCGTTGGTCGAGTGATCTTTGGTTCGATTCGAATTTAGATTAGTTGAAATTTCTAGTACTGGCTCCGAGTGTAGATTCGTGCCCAGTGTGTGGCAATAGGCTCACTCCGTAATCCACAGTCGGACGTAAACGTAACTGATGATACGTGGGAGTGCACACTCCTCTGCTCACCTCTTCTGGGATTACAGGTGTGAAGCTACTATGTATTTATATGTTTCATGATAAAAATAATCGAATTTGGCCATTTGCGTA
>DWFO01002593.1:0-13485 GCA_018246595.1 Mimoniades nurscia nurscia | reverse complement strand
TCAATCTCCGTTATTACACGTGGATAGTCACTTTTATACACACTAATGGAAAAGTTAAACCATTTACGTTCGGTTTTGGGTGGTCACTGAACATAAAACACGTGAAAACAGGAAAAAAAACGATATGTTACAATTCATGGCGGAGGGCACCACGGTGGTGCCATCAAAGTCACTGGCGTTAGGCACCACCGTGGTGCCATGAAATATTTGTTCGCCGCCAGGCGCAAAAGTTCGTCCAAAAGAGCGCCGCACTGAATCGGTTAATGACAACATAATATATGTAATAGAGGTTGGATATAGTGATCCTTCAATGTCACCTTGATACTTAAAATTAAATGCCAACTAACTAATTAGTTAATATCATATTGACTGTTATTCTGATAAAAACAATACTTTGTATGAATATGTGATTTAGAAACATACCAAAAATACTACCTACCCCATAATATAACTGGCCTGACAATATAATCATAAAAATATGATTAAGCATTTGATTACCCACACAGGTTATAAACTATAATGTAGTAAATAATTTGTTATTGTTGCAGATATGTCAGATAGCAGCGTATACGCCGAAGCAGACGTATTCGCAGTACATAATGCCGTACGGCGACTTGCGGCCGGGCGCGCGGCGACGGCACAACGTGCGGGTCGTCACCGTCGGCCGCTACCGCATGCTCAAAGACACCATTACTCATAAGGTTAATAATGTTTAATACTGTACATACTTCATTCCAATCAATCCATTAAGGAATTATTTCTGATCATTGCTGTAGGACAATCTTACAGCCTTAAGTAGTATCTGGTTAGGATAATTTCAAAATCAGTAACATAATGGTAGGACACTACCTCTATATCTCTACCTATAATGTATAGTAGAATCATGTGTGAAATAGTTGGGTGAAAATGGGACTTGAATGGTTTGTAAATGGTGCAAAAGATTAAGAATGTTGTTTATTATAGTCATACTTCAGGTACTATTTATTGAAAGGATGTTGTATACTACATAACCACCATTAAATCAGAGACAAAGATTGACAAAATTCTGTGAATTACATTTCAGATTCTCAAGACAAAATCTGAAATTTCTGCACTCATGGACTTTTTGGATTGGCTTGAAAAGGAGAAAGGAGATGGCAGTGTCATCCTCATCTACCATGAGCCGCGACGTCACAGCCCTACAATGCTATTAGAAGCTCTTACTCGGTAACACATGAATCATCTTGATTTAATGATACAACAAGCATTAAATCTTAGAGTACAGATCCAAGCATTAAAGAACTAAATGAGGGTTCTAATCGTCTTCACAATCATAGTTCCTAATACATGAAACATTTTTGAAAACCTAGCCTGTTAAACTTCTCTTGTGGAAATGTATTCACTAACACTGATATTACATAATCAAATTTAATTTCACTACTAGTGTATAAACTGTTCATTTAGTAACTTAATACATATAAAATTTGTTTGGACTTGTAATAGGTACAAGCTGTTAGATCGGTTCACATCGATTGTGGCGGGCTTCGCGGACAGCTACGCACTGGCGGCCGAAAAATGCAAGGCGACGGTGAAATCATTATCGCTGCGCGTGTTGGCGCGCGTGCTGCTAGACGCGGACACGCTGGCCGTGGACAGTGCGCCGAACCGCGCCGCCGCTGCCTACCGCATCGTGGAGCATCTGGCACAGGGTGGGTAGAAGTACCTTTTTCCCAAAGTTCGTTTTATACATACCTTTTGCACACACTATGTTAAAAATATTTTAAAGACTTGCAATATTATTATCGGAAACGAACAACTTTGCCAGGATTAGTTACAACAAGCATAGCAACAATGATGATTATTGACAAGTTTCTTGAGATTATTAAGTTTGAAAGGCACAACAATTACTCATGTCTTAGGTTTAATTTATGTAATGATAGTTAAAATGCATCAGTGGCTTTTAAATTTGGTTATAGAATAAATTGTGACTAATAGGAAAAAACAAGTCTTTTGTTATTTACAACAACAAATATTCATTTGCAGGTGAACAACAGGAAGTGGGCGCGGGCGGCGAAGGTGGAGCTGGCGGCGCGGGTGCAAGTCGCGACATGGTGGAGACGGCGCGTCTTTGGGCACGTCCTGTGCAAACTGAACTGCAGGTCCTTGCCAGCCTCAAAAGTGTTCTTGAAAGGTACTACTGTTTATTTATTTTAAAATATTTTGTGATTTGATTAACTTGGTCAGCCAAATATTTTACTTTGAGGGATTGTATTTTCGATTCAAAAAGTTGTGTACAATAATGTTAAGTAGCCCTATAATTTAAGTATTTGAATCACTAATGTAGAGTAAAAATGTACGAAATGTAGTCTGCAAGTCAATGAACAGAATAGTGACATGTTTGCTGTTCATATGCGCAGACAGAACACTTTCCGGCCGGTGTTCGCGCCGCTGCTGCGCGCGTCGTGGCCAGAACGCATGCGGCTGACGCAGCTGCGCCGTTTGCTGGCCGACGCCGGCCTGCTCTACGACCAACTCAAAGACGCCTGGCACGAAACACAGGTCGCAGGTAACAGGCTGCGCCACCACATTTTTATTTAAAAAAAAAGTAGGCTCACAATTAACGATTATCACACATGTAATAAGAGAGATGTAACCAAGAAGTTGTTCACTTGCTCAGAAGGATGTAATACGGAACACATAAAACATAATTGAATGTGATTGTGGTGAACTACACATTATATTGAATTTCTATCTTTAAGGGCAATTTTATTGCCCTTAAAGATTATTAATGATTATTACCAACACTTAAATGTCCTACGTTTGAATATAGATGCGTAATTTGCTGCTATAAATAATTTATTATGCATCAAACATGGGAAAATGATATATAAATGTTGTCATGTTTTATATTTCAGGTCTAGAAAAACAATTATCTGCACTGTCAGTATCAGCCAAAAAAGAAGACATAAAGGAACTGATTGAAATATTAGACTGTCATTTTGATCCAGCCAAAGAGCCCAAGTTGTCCCAACCTCGACCTTTCGTGAAAAACAGAGTAAGTATTTTATGTCAAAACATGACAAATATTTTACCATGAGTAGGAAAAAAATTTAACCAATTAATTATCACTGGAACCAGCTACCGATTTTACATACAAAGCAACACTTATAGTAGTTCTATCACAAGTTTCACTTTTGCTGATTTTAATAATATACTCAGCTCATTGAGGTAAAGTCCAGCCTTGACGTTTAAACACATAGCATGGCGTTCAGGGACCACTAGCATACATTTGAGATTGAATACCCAAGTGCTTATCAGCTACAGTATTTACTAGAGATGAAACGGATAGTGGTGTCGTTGGATACTGGATATTCAGCTAGCTGCGAGGCCAGATATCTGGCTGCCGGATATTCGGCCCTTTATCGCGTTACATGACATTCAAAAGGAGTTTACTGAAGCATCAGTACAGGCCGTCAGCACGAGGTGGAATTCTACCTTCTACATGGCAGAATCCTTGTTGGAACAAAATATGACGATCTCTCTTTATGTTGGTGAAAATGGCACACTAATAAGTTTGACGATACAACATTGGTCGCTGATGGAGCAGTGCATAAATCTTTTAAAACCATTTCAAGAAATAACGAAAATTACAAGTTAAGGCCTCCTGTATATCGGAAGCGATTCCGCATGTTCCACATTAAAAAAGTATTTGGCCAAAAACGAGACTGACACCAAAAACAAAGAACACAGATATGGGAGCTTCTTTGACAGCTGAATTGGAAAGTTGTTTTAAATCCTTAGGAGATAATCCAAATGACCTAATAGCTACCTTTCTCGACCCAAAGATCAAGTCAGGCTATTTAGCAGTACTTGAAACTGAAAAAGCCCAACAGAAAATCATGATAGAGTAAATAAAAAAACTCTTACGACGATTCTTTTTCTGACAGTAACAGATCATCGTCATCTTCAACACCTGCTAAACGAATGAAAGAAGTTGAAACTGGTGGACACTTTGGGTCTGTTTCAGTGAAGTAGCAAGGGATAATAATAGTAGTGGTTGTTGCGATCCAGAAAAACAAAATCCAATTGCTAACGAGATTGACTTTTTCTTAAAGACATCTCGAATAGATCGCAATCACGACCCATACATTTGGTGGTCAGTTAATTCGAATCAGTATCCTCAGTTGTCTAAGTTTGCCAAAATTTATCTCTTAGCACCTGACAGTTGCGATTACAGCGAAAGACTCTTTTCGGAAGCTGGTCTGGTATATGTGGAGTTGGAGCAAAGTGGAGTTGCTGAAAATTTGGTATTCATTCGCCACAATTTGTCACTTGTTAATTTTGAGTACGAAATTAATTAATGAAAGACACATTGTTGACGTGATTATTTTAATAAACGGTGTCCAGGACCTATTATAGTATGATTTGCCTTGTGTAATGTTTTTTTTTAAATTTTACTATCCGGTATCCGGCCGGATAGTGCGCTACTATCCGGTATCCGGCCGGATAGTGCGCTACTATGCGGTATCCGGCCGAATAGTGAACATTAGGCCGAATACCGGATATCTGTTACATCTCTAGTATTTATACTTTTGTTCGTGAAGAGTAATTGTTGTTATATATACATATATCCATTTTTCGTGTGGTTTCAGCCGCCAGCTATGGCATCAGGTAACGAGACTGGCGAGGCAGATGGCAGCACCAGCGAGTCACAAAGCTCAACGCATAATACTCCCAATAAAACAAATAGTGGTTAGTTCTTAAGTAAATTGTTTGTACTACCTCAAAATGGCATTGGAAAAAATCTTTCCGAGCATAAGCTTCGTAAATAATATTCATTTGATACCTAAGTATACTGTAATGAACCAGACACATTTGGATTTTAATAGATTTCTAAGTTATCGCGAGCGACACAGTGTTAATATAGTGCACTTGGTGAGAAAAATACATGTGTACGTACATGGCTGTCGTCTCTAACGTCGCGGCGAACTACGTCTTCTAGGAAAAGAAGAGTTTGGAAAGTTTTAGTTTTGGCCTGTTCAATATCCTAATGAAATCCCGTTTCGAAGGCCTGCAGATTAAAAATATTATGTATTTAACAAAATTCATTCGTTCCAGATGTGACTGCCGAGGCGCCCGCGCTCGCCGCCGACTAACGGCACGCCTTACGTTAAAGCTTAGACTTTTCTACCACATTATCTATCGTTTAATAGTTTAGCAGTAACAGAGCCATAGGAATGTGACGAAACATTTATTCGCATTATTATATACAATTAGGTTAAGTCTCCTTTGGAATTGAAAGAAGTTTTGCATGCATTGGTGAACGAGTTTACACGTTTTTTTTTCTTCATACCGTTATTTGGTCGTTAATCCTTGATGTTTCTTTTTAATTTGGTCATTCGCTTTACGCGTAAAGTTTTATATATATACAATGTTAGAACGTAACGGTAGTTGAGTGCCTTAGCAACTCACTTTTTTTATATCCGTGTATATGAATGTCGTAAACGATGTTTTGCGAAGCCGCGCCGCGGGCGGCACGCCAGGTAGGCTTTGTATTTATGGTTATTGTTGAGGTTGTTTTGTGCAACACTTGTGCACGCTGCAATTAAGCATTGTGATATAACAATGAAATGGGGTGTTGCAAAGTTAACTACACTAGTGAGTTTTTTTAATATCACAATTATACTGCATAAAAGAAGAATATTTATTATTATTTTATATTTGGTTGTATTAACAGTTTAAAAGTACAATTTTGTTGTACTCTTTTATTTTTCAAAATGAATTTTTATTTATTTTAAATATGTGCCTCTCGTGCAATCACTGAAATGGATGGACTGATTTTTTGACATCCGGTATTTTTACATAGTTACATATTATTTACTTTTTCTTCTATGTTCTTCACATATTTTAGGCTGAATATTTTTTTTATCTTGAACATTGTATTACACTTGAATGTTAATGCATTTTCGCTATACTAATATGCTGTTCATCGCATGTCATTATCATTTGCCATAGAAAGGTTCTGAAAGTTAAGTTTTCTTACCATTTTAAATAAGCTATGTAATGAAAACAGTGTGTACCTATTAACTTACCTCTAATTTAGTTAGTTTTTAACATAGACTGTACATATAATTTTATTTCTTATTTTGTTCAGATCTCTAATAAATATGTAAGTCTAAAAGCATCTTTTATTTTAAATATATCCTTTATGAAGTAAAGTGATGGCATTAACTGTCATACT
Organism: Mimoniades nurscia nurscia; assembly: GCA_018246595.1. Taxonomy (NCBI): domain Eukaryota; kingdom Metazoa; phylum Arthropoda; class Insecta; order Lepidoptera; family Hesperiidae; genus Mimoniades; species Mimoniades nurscia. Next base: position 7,265 of record DWFO01002593.1, on the reverse strand, counting down.
CTTATCTCAGCAAAAGGGGATGGGGATGGAAAGGCGTAAATTGGAAATACACTTTAATTCATTGTTACAATATTGTCTTGTGTCCAACCTTGAGCCAAGTGTTCCCTTACAGCCTTATCTAGCACTATCTGGAACAATTATGTTAATATTAATGAATGTAAACCCACAAAATGGTACATACATTTTCCAGATGTGTATGAATATGTTCTTACCTCTATATCCCTGCAACCCTGCATAGCTCTACTCATGACCATATCGTAGTAATCCATGTGAAGCCTATGTGACATTTCTAATAAGCAAATTTTTCCTGGAAAACAAATTACATTAATATTAATAGAATAAAGCACAAAAAAGGCACGTTATTTAAAAAAAACCGCAGTGTGTATTGAAACAGGTAGAATTAAGTGAAAATACAAGTTAACTATATAAACTATTTTTTCAATTTAAATTATAGAATTGTGCTCACACCTCATGGTGGTAATATGAGCTTAACAGATTAAACACCAACCAAAATTGTCATGGCCAATATATATTGGCCAAATGGATGAGTATTCCACAAATGTTATGCAAATAAACATGTAGAACATTTACACATCTTTCAAATGACTTTAAAATTTGGCCATTTCGTAATTCTTATATTATTCTACATGTTTACTTCTACTATATTATTGTGTCTAATTTTACATCTTTAATCCTTTTTATCTATTACCACCTATTATATTTATATTGTCCAAATTATAGATAAATTGCAACGAAAATCAACCATAAAATATTGGTTATGATACATTGCAATTTAGCTACAAAGCAATATAAAAGAGTTAAAGAACTAATTGTAAAAGTAAGTTGGCATACATTTCAGAAATTGTAGAATCCACTCAGGGTCTAGATTGTAATGATTAAAATACCTGTTACTTTATAAAGCAATGTTTGAGATTATAGTTCTCAAAACTGATGTGATGTCTACCAACTGGAACCTGGCATTGTAAACTATTGCCTAAATACTTCTAATTGTAACATGTAATCTGTCTAAAAGGGAAGGGTAAAATGTGGTCTGCAGACCTGAAAATTACTGGGAATAAACTGAAACAAAGTCTTAGCACTGAGTGTGGAGTGGCATCAATTAAGGGAAGCCTATATTCAGCTAAAGACTTCCAAAACCCAATAGATGGCCAGTGAAGACAAAGCTACCAAAACATAATCTTGTATGAAATTGTATGATTGAACAGACAATTAGATTTATTTAAATTAACGAGGAGAATTATATTGAATATTAAATACTGACCAGTGCTGGGCAGAGTGGCGACGGTGAGCACAACGCCGCCAGCCGCTTCCTCCACATGCCCTACGTCCAGTAACGGCTCTGCCGCTGCCATGCTGGCTGAGCACGCGCACACGTACGAATGCAACGGCACACCCGCATCTATGAGCGCCAGCGTCGCCGCATTTATGCATGCGCAGTATGCACCGCCGTCCGCCTGCACATGGCAATAACAAAATAAAGCTTTTCCACATTATAAGTACATTCTGGAACCCTTCATGATGTAGTTATTCTCACAGATTGTCCACATCTGTAAAGTCAGTTTTATTGTTTATATTTGCCATAATTCAAGAAAATTGTTGAACTTATCCCAGAATCTACTCACACTACATTTACTTGACAGATTGTGATATGATATGTCAACTCAAGATTGCCTTGGGTGCTGCACAAGAGCTGGCTATATAGGTGTGCACAGTTGTTTAAGAGACTTTCTTATCCTTGCATAACAAATTAATTGTCGTTTTATACAAACCTGTAAAACCTCAACATAGATGTCTATTTGGGAGCGTGGATACAGCTCAGTCTTAATTGCAGCTGTTAAAGTCTGCTTCAAATGCATGGACATTTCCATTGACTTGCGATCACCTCGTGGTCGATTCTTTCTTTCACCTTTACTTAAACAAATTTTTTTTATGTATGATACAACACATAGAATCTACTGGTCAGAGACCTTGCAGCTACACAATAGTCCATATATTTCACAGATTGTCAATCTTATTAAAGAATAATATAAATCTAATGGGGGGATGTGCAATATTTATTTCACATTTTTTTTCGGACCCTTTATCATTCTTCTATTGAAACATGGGTCTTCTTTCAGAATGAGAGGGTAAAGGCCATAGATTGCCTCATGGGCTAAGTGGGGGTTGATTTAACACACCTTTAGAGAACATTTATAATTTATGAACTCTTTAAGTTGTGCCCATATACAATTATGTAGGTATACTATGTTTTTCTTCACCATTATTGCATGTGATATTTAACCACATTTTGAAAAGGTGTGCACATCAGAATTAGAACCCAGGCCTCCAGAGCAAGAAACTGAATTTCAAACCACTAGGTTATCAGTGCATTTTCATTTCTTTCACACAATCAATTACAACTATGGTAAGTTCAACTTGCACCACTGTTTGTGCTACTAAAAAATGTCATTAAAAGCTGTTCTGTAATAACTTGTATTCAACTATTCTTAATGTTAAGACAATACAACACAATACCATCATAATCATTCTTCTCAACTGCAACATTAAACGGAGGCCATACCCTCAATATTGTCCAGCAGCTATTACTGGTTACATCGGGTTAGGTACTATCTGTATTTGATAATATACCAAACCTAATCAAAACAGCTACACAGGCATACTATAGATATAGATGGATGGCCTAGTTTAATTGAAAAGTATTCAGTTTAAGGAAGACTACAGTTATTTGATAATAAAGACGACAACATCTTAGAACAATTTATTCATCAGCCGTCCAATCATATGCAAAGCAAGACATACTATAGTAACTAAATTGCTGATACACCTACATAAATGTATAAAATACCTCGGGAGACACTTTTGTTAAGTAATTTTAAATCAGACAATTATAATTGATGACTGTTTTACTTATTCAAATTATGTGACACTACCACCACCATTATTTGTCTGGTTTTTTTTTATTCTTATTATAAATAATCCTAGACAATAATGATATAACGGGGATTTAAGAACCAAGTTTAATTTGATTAACAAACCTGTGGAAAATGTAGCCATGCTATACTGGCAGTTGACAACGACACCATCTACAGAACTTTTAGATTTTGCGGCCTGAAAGCAGGCAATAAGTTTTGAGGATTATTAACGGCATACATAAAAATAAAAAATATAACCAGATTCAAAATTTCAAGCCCATTATTAAAAATACGTAAAATTATTAACCAAAAAGCTCGATGATTTCATTGTTACCTGATGAGGTCCATAAACAGCGGCTAAAACCTTCGTATTGCCTTGTTCCAAGTACGCGCTGCCGTCTGGCTGAGTAAAAACTCCGAGTTTACATCTTATCCGTCGAAGTTCGTTAGGCCTACGACCGTCGAGGCGAAGCCCTTGACTAGATAACAAATCCGGTCCCGGCATAATAACGTAACGTATATTTTTTATTTCGCTCGATCCTCTAGCAATTTATAAAAAATATAACCTAAAATTGTTTTTTATATGTAATTATGATAAAGTAGAATCAGTAGAATGTAAACTAGACAAGTTCAAAATCAAAACTATGTATAATTAATAACTATTATTTATGTATAATAGTTTGACACTTTGACATGAAGGAAATATCAGAATCAGATTATCTAAATTATACCACAGAAGACTAATTCTAGTTATTTTCATTAATGGCTTGTATTTTAAAGTTAAAGTAAATTGAAATTACTAACATCAACTATTTAACTGTTAACGAAGGAAATATACCATCATGTCACGGGATTAATATGATTCATGCAATTATTTTAAATTAAACTTGATACTTAAGAATTTTAGTATTATTCAATATTGATAAACAATGTCATTTATCAATTGATTTATTTTGTCAAAGTAATTGTTTTCTTGCCGAAATATTTAATATTGAATTGCATAGTTTAAATAAAACCCTTCGAAGTCATTAACACTCCACGAGATTAATTGTGTCACAATAATTTTACATCTGTTAAGTGTTATCTGTTTTTACCTCTTGCTGTGCGTTGCACTACTGACGTATTTAAGACGGGATTGAATAAGTTTATCGTATTTTATCCTATTTGTTATCTACTTTATTTAATCTAATAAGTAAATAAATAATTAATGATATTACTATAAGATAAAAAAAACAGTGGTTTACCTAAATCAATGTATGAATGCGGTATATCTGAATTGTTGTCACTAAAACGATGGCCATCATTGTCACTGATCTGTCAACTGGTCCTCTATTACATTTTTTGATTAGTTTTCTGTAAATTGAAATTGTTTGTTATTAATGTACACATTGATCAAGTTTTAAAACACGCCATGAAATCTTGTCCATTATAGAAACATCATTTGGCATCTTGTCATTTGTTTTAATTTCCTAATGAGTGCGTCCTTTATTTGTATTGATTTTTTATTCATTGGATAACAACTATTTATTTTTCTTCTAGCCGGATCGACAATGGATGTAGACGACTCAGCGGTTGACCTGAGTGTCAGGTATTGTTTTTCTCAGCTTAATATTTGTTTACATTTCATCTTTTCAGTGCTTTTATGTGATTATATTGTAATTAGTACATTAGATCACATGACGTGAATTTTGTGATATTATTATGACAAATAAGCATAGTTTTGTTACCTCATTGATTATCATGGGATCTAACATGTTCTTTAGGGGAGGTCTATATTCTGCACTGACTTAGATAGGCTGATGATAAATTGCATATCACTGTAATCTAAACCTGTTTCAAAAACTAAACCAAATCTATAAGTAATAAAAATGTAACATCATACCTGTAATCCCCAAAGAGGTAGGCAGTCCATTGCCATACACCAGGCAGAATTCCAGACTGAGCCACTACTAAAAAATATTAATTAGAAAATGCCTGTAGTGCCCAAACCGGGATTGGAACGAGGATCTCCCAATTGTCAGTTGTGTGTGTGTCCAACCAAATTCAAATCTGTCAACTGTTATATATTAAAAAAAACAAAGCAATAGATCAAACTAAGAAAAGTCTACAACCGAACATCACTAGAGGAATGGCCATTAATTGTTTATTCATTATCATATTAGATATAGCAATAGAAGGAACATAAACTACTGAAGTATTATTAAAAAACTGAACTTGATCATTGATACATCTTTAATCTTCCACTAAATAAACATACAGGCCCATGTGTGTTTAGCTGTTATATTATTAACCATGTGGTAACCATAATGTTATGCCGATAAAATGGACATTTGATGTATGTATGCTATTCAAATTATGTTAAAACTCAGTGATTTACTAAGGTAACTTTTAATTAAGATTGGTCCATTGGTGCAGTGGGTAGTTAACCAGACTGTTGCACAGTCATGAGTTCGATTCCCACCCAGAATTTGGTTGATGAACAAAAGTATTTGTTGTGTGTAGCTGTAAAAAAATATCTAGTTAAGTATATACTCATATGTACATATATATATTGATTATCAACCATCTGATTATCAGGCCACAAGTTCTTGAAACTTACTTTGGAATCAGGTGGCTATGTGTGGATATGTCCCAAGATATTATTAAATGTCACTTGCAAATTTGGTTTCCTGTTTGTCCTCCCTTGTTTAAATAATTTGGTTATAAGCTAATGTCCTTCATACCTCCCTCTCACATTGTTTCATGATCTTTTACTCCTTTTTTGTTCAATTTCTTGGCACACATTAGTTTTTGCATATTTCAGTCATTACTCCTTTGGTTTTTCATTTATTTCATTCTTCAAAATCACAATATTAAAACCTAATACAAAATAGCTTTTAACCATTCTTATAGACATTAATTTCTAATTACTTGTTCTTACAATTATGGCAATAGGCTCACCACCTATTCCATAGTGAGATGTAAACGTAACCGATGAGACTTGGTTTTGTTCTGCATTCCTCTGCCTACGTTTTCGGGGATTATAGGCGTGAAGTTGCATTTGTTATTACCAAATTTATGTAGAAAACGGAAGGGGTTTTACATGGAGCTGGAGAATGTATCTTTAATATTGCTTGTAACAAAATAAATGTGAAATATTTGTAATATTCATTGTAACCATTTCATTGATTTGACATTGCAATATTATTGCTTCTTACATATTGTGTCAAAACATGAATATTTGTGGTCAATGTTATATAATTGATTGTTAATGGTTTGTTTGGCATAATTTCAGGGCGTTACCACCTGAGCTAAATGAGCTTCGAGCTCTAACAGCGAGTGGTCTGACTATAACACCTGCCCAACCTCCACCACATGTAAGTATTTTCCTCAATGTGCAAGATAAAGTTTATGGAAGTTAGTACCCAAATAAACAAATAACACACAAGGTAAGCTTAATATTTCCACCAGTTTGATTATTTTGATGAAGCTAATTTTGGAATGCTACTTGTGGTTAACAAGAAAGAAACATAATTGTTTACAATTTGGTTTAATATACACTATTATATATTATATCAGGCCTATTGTTACAACAACTTGAGAATTAAATGGAGAAAAATTTTTGGTGTTTACACTTGGTTCAATACTATAAACACATCAACAGTTTTTTTAGTTTTACAGTTAACTTACAAAATTAACTGCCGCTATGGACTGTTAATATAAGCAGGTACTAGTATGAACTACTTATATTATAAAAAACATTACCCTTTTAATAATTCTTGAGCATGAAAATTTATACTTACCTACCAAAGCGAAAACACTGGCTAAATGATTGCGCAGTTTGTTTTTTTTGCTCCATATTTAAACTGCAAACTAAATCAGAGGTCAACTACACAAGGCTAGTGCTTTAAAATCAGTAATTCCTTGTAATTGCTTAACTTTTAATGTTTTTGACAAGTATATTGTATTGCGGCCATACATCCTACATCCAAACCTTTTTAACAAAGCTATAAATACAAAGTGACAAACTGATATGTCTAAGTTTTGAAGCTATATAATGGTTGAGCTTGTTTCTACCTGTTCTTTTATATAAATGGACACAGTAAAATGGCCATATGATGGCCAGCAAATCCATGACTCAGGCCAGGACTTATAAATATTATCATAAGTACTACCTTTCAAGTTGACTGAATTTATGGAGCTATCACTAATACATGTGTTTTCTATTTCATTTCTTACCTAAGATTGAGCGAGTAAGTATATTGGTATGCCTCTCCAATTGCAGTATATATCTTATGGCTCATTTACATTTTGCCAGATTCAGTATACAACTAATTGACAAATCATCTATTC
>DWFO01002592.1:0-13486 GCA_018246595.1 Mimoniades nurscia nurscia | reverse complement strand
ACCGGTGAAACGTGGGAGTGTTCTGCATTCCTCTGCCTACCTCTTCGGGGATTACAGGCGTGAAGTTACGTTTAATTAATAACTTTTTCTTAAATTAATGTCCTTCATGCCACTAGTCTAATGCCATTTAAATAATAAAAATATCGTGTTACGTTTATATTTCACACCAGCACACGCATGAAACAATAATTACACTGTTTAATGTAACTAAACTTACATAGAATGACGATTCCGGTAATTAACATCGTGTTTTCCGGTGTTTAATCGAGGTAGTTCCTGTGGTTTCTGTAGGCTTGCGTATATCGTATTCGTGTTCGGTAGGATGTATGTGTAAGAATATAAAAAAAATGGTAGCATATCTAACAAGCAGGGCGGCAAAAAATGTATTCAATGGAATTTAATTGACACAGCGTGTTCATAAGAAATTATGTTGACCATAGAACGATGTATTGTGAAAGATGTACTTGTGAGGAAAGGATGAGTAGACAATTTGGTTATGTAAAACTAAAAACATTTCCATTGTAAACTGACGAAGTAGATTTATAAGAGTGAACGGTAAAGTATCTCCCTGCCGCAATGGAGAATAGATCTGACACGATGCATGGTCTTATATAGGTATATGAAAATTTTCAAAATTAATTCTAAATCCGCATGCAAATAAATCAACCCATCCACATCAAATGTGGCAAATTCAAATTTTCTCTTAACTCTTACGACAGTTTTGAACACATCGAAGATTGATTTACCCAGATTAGTTCTCGTAAACATTAGGCTACCAATATACCTGCTCCATAAGCCTACCTAAACCTTAAGCACCTCACGTTTCTATTTCGAGAGGCTGATATCACACGGGATAACTTATCTCGGTATCCCACTCACTAGTTGCCATGCGCTTATGTATAGACTTGCGCGCTGTGTGATACACTGACATTAGTAGTGACCGAATATTTGCAAATGATATTCCATTAATATACTAATGGTGATATTGCTGAGTTTTACAAGTTAAAAACAATTAATTAGTTAATTGGTACATCATTAATTGAATAATCATCAAATTAATTACAGGAAATCAGATCTAAAAATATCGCTGTTGAGCTATTACGTTTTTTCTTGTTTGGACTGAATGAATAATTTAGAAGATCCGTGTTTAGAATTCACGTATATAGATATTTTAAATGCAGCTTTTGTTCCGCGATGGCGGTTATTGCGAAATGCATTGCATCGCCTCGCAGGTATTCTTGCTTCATAAGGCAAAGTAATAATATGTAATATTTACTAATAACATAGACGATACAAGGCGGATGGGTAAAGATAGAGATATTTATGCACTCGGTGCCTGCCTATCCCGTAGGAGTCCTGGCGTGATGATAATTTACTACCAACTCACACACGTCCATGTGATCCTAAAATGAGCAGAGGCTGTGCTCTGGTGTGTAGGTAGCACATAAACAGATGCTCTTATTTCATACGATAAAATAATATTACACTACTACTACTACACACGAGTATGTATAGACCATGTGTTACAATAAGAAGTAACATCAGGCATGTAATCCGCGAAGAGGTAGGCAGGGGAATGTACAACAATCAGACTGCTGAATTTCTAAATTAATTCTTAATAAGTAATTTTACACCGAGAACGTCCTAAATATTCGTGCACATTACTATTCGTCTCGATTGACGATAGAAGTCACAACCCTCGGACCAGCAGTCTTGGACATCATCACCAGCAGCCCTCACCTCCTTACAGAATGAATAGGGCTAAGTCCAGCCATGGTCACTAACAGAAACAAGACGCCAGTCAATGATATCCCGGCGACCGTAATACGTTACAAGCCAACGGTACATTCACTCGATTTTAAATCTCGTTCGTTTTTTTTTTATTTTATAAAAGGTTTCATCGAACCTTGAATTGCTTATTAACTTGGTTGATACTTTTACTTTTAAATGTAGGTATATCGTTCAGACTAGCGATTGTTGTACCGATAAGCAATAAATCAAGTTAGGTTTTACAATTTAAATATGTATGTATGTATATGTTATGTTAGTGTTAACACATTGTGAGTTGAACGAGTGCTGTGGCGCAATGACGACCGCGCTAGCCTTGCTTCTAGAGGTTTTTGTGCTGTTCCTACACCACTCTCGAAAGCTCTGTTTGTTCTGCATGTTTGAGAGAAATGCGTTTAACTAAAACACACATTATGTATGAAAATGTAATTCGATCTATGTGACTTGAACCATAATATGCGTATAAATATAGTGACAATGGGCTCGGGATAATTGCCGAAGAACAGATAACGGGTGGAGTAAGCGAGCTCTGAAGTGGAGGCCGCGGCTCGGCGAACGTAGTGCAGGCCGCGCTCCGGCCGGGCGGGGTCGGGCTGCGACAGGCTGCAGGCAGGAGCTGGATGACGCAAGCCGAGGACGGGGCGCGGTCCACGCTATGTCCAGCTGTGGACCGTATTAGGCTGATGATGGTGATGATGATGATGATGACAATAATGAACACGTAATCAGTTCCATTTGCTGTCATTGCATTAAGCTATAGCAATAACGTGTAACATTATATTTTATGAATTTCATTATGCATTAGACAGAAGTACCAAAAGCCTAAACCTAAAATTTCAGCTGTACGATTTCCAAACCCACGAATTTAAAACAATCTTTATTATGCCTATTTTACTTGCTTAGGAATGGAATTTCCATAAAATAATAAAAACATGATTTTGTTTATTAACTGAGAACGTAAATAAATGGCATACAATGTTTCAACCCCTATTTTACCGCATTAGAGGTGGAATTTCCAAAGTTCCTTTTTTAGTGCTCGCTTACATAATGCATAGTGTGTAGCAAATGTTATGTTGTTAGGCGCAGAGGTATTGGCTATGCGTTGAGGAGTAACTGGTTGGCAATTACTGTGTTCTATTTTTTATGAAATTTCAATTTATCGTAACTATTCAACATAATCTTAATTAACGTGGTAACAGCGTAGGATATATTTAAAAAAAAAATTATAAATGGTAAAATTAATCACCATTAAACGAACGATAAGAATAATTGTATAATAAAAATACATAATATCCAGTATACTGAAATGCTATATACATACTTACACATTGTAATCCACGTCGCCTTCAGGAAGTCGCGGCTGTTTTACGCAACAACCGCTGACGGTTGGCTTTCTCCGCGGTATTCATTTCCTTCCTAAACTAAAAACTTTAACATATTCACGTACCGTTGGAGGCTGTCAGCGCGCCTATGCGAGGACTAGGGGGAGGGGGGAGGGGGTTACATTACCAGCTGTGAACGTCTCCTCACATGCCATAGTTAGTTTGCATTAAGTTGATATTCCAAGTATTCACGAAGTAATTCACGAATTATCGCTGGAACTTTAAATCAGAATTATCACGCATATTTCTGGTTGTAATTCGCGTAAAATAAAAAAATGCCCCATATGTGGTCCTATCTGACTTCTGCTATCTCTCCTACGTAGACGTAACTGCGTAGTAGGTACGTTAATGACTCGAGCGTTTGAACAAGCCCAAACACAATGATGGATTTATAATATTGTATGTAAATATAATGAATTTCATATAATTACTCTGTTGCATATCGCATGCTATGGTAACAGTTGTGAAGTTCATTGTTCTGACAATTGTCTTATCTCTGTTGTCCTTAGAATGCGACAGTAGCGACAGCGGCCACCTCTACGAGTCGCTGGAGCCCGCGCCGGCGCCCAAGCCCGCGCCGCTCCCGCTGGAGGACGACTTCGATTCCTTCGACAGCGACTCCGATTCCGACGAACATAATAAGGTACTTATTATTTCTATTAATATTAATAATAATAATCCCTCTCCATTTTTTCCGACCCTCTTGTCGTTCCACGGCTGAACACTAGTTTTTCCTTATGAGTGGACTAAGACCATAGTCTGCCACGCCGCCCATGATCGGGTTGACGTATTTAAGATGCGTTGAGTACACTGCTCTGTCTATGTCTGTCTTAATTCAATAATAATTTAAACAATAAATCAATCAAGGTAATTAGCACATTGGGAACCCATTGCCATCATACGGGTCATATGCCTATTTGTCGTGTATTTTAAATATGAAAAGAAATGTATTTTGGGACATCTCCGCTCATATGTGATTCCAAACTGAGTAGACTCTGCCCTATCGTAGCTATGTATGGATATGATATATGATTATACACTGACTAGTTTTGTCTTTACGCATCTTGTGTCCAGCTGCACCCCTTGGTTTCAATTGCGTGGAATATTTATTGATATTAGAAATTATAAATATTGAATATTGAGTATTATAAATTTAACCCATAGCTAGTTTTTAATAGAAATGATACAAATAAAATCTTTGTTCCCAATCATAAGCTCACACACCGATATTCAAGATTTCCAATTTCGGAAAATTGTGATTTTATATGTAAATTATCATTGTCTCTTTTAACTCTTAAAGAATGAATTACCAGAAAAGAATGTTTTGTTTCAATCCAATTGCTGCTTCTTATATTTCCGTCCTTAAAGATAACAAAGTATCATACGAAGACAAACTTACATTCCCTAGTTAGAAATGGCATCTCCAGAAATCCTCTCCCACAGAGAATGTTTACGTCGTAAAGGGAACACAGTTGTAAATTCACGTTTCGAACACTAGAATTTCACAGTCACCAGGGACTGTGGTGATGAATCCGTCAATAGGACATAGATAATATAGTTTGATTATTTTGAGTAAATAACTTGTGTATGAATGTTTGTTTTGCATTTATTTACAGAGCAACGCCCCAGCAGAAGCGCCACCGGCTCTGCCAGCGTCGCGACTGCCGTCACCGCCGAACGGGAGCGGGCCCTACTCCCTCACTAAGATAGCTAGCGCCGCCCAGCGGAAGATGCGACAAATTAAACGGAATCTCACTAAAAGATACTCCGGTGTGTATAATAAATGTATATTGTATGTTCAGTACTATATATCAATTATTTTGTAATATAAAATGTAAATATAAAATTTTCAAATAAAAACTTATTCCGATACCGGGAATCGAACCCGAGCCTCTTGGGTGAGAGCCAAGTATCCTAGCCACTAGACCATATCGGATGATATGAGTAAGAATAAAAATTTAGTACTCTTGATTGAATCTGCGCAGTTACATTTAATTCAATCTTCTAAAGATTATATTTGTGTTTTTGTTCTTACTCCGATTAAAATTTTATGATTAAATTGTAATAAAGTTATATTTTAGCACATTTTAAAATTCTTTTAATTCAAATACATTGCTGAAATATATATTTTTGTTACAGTTGCAATAGACGGCAAATCTTTTACAAAGAAATCGACTAGCCCTCAACCGAACAGCGCTTATGACACGATGAAGTCTAAAACGAAAACACCAATATACGCCAACTGCGAAAGAACGGAAAACCAGAATATTTACAGCAATGTCAACTTTAGCGACAACAAACCAGCGCTACATAAGACAGAAAATCCCATGACGAAAATCCCGGAATCATTCAAGGACGAGTTAAAAACCGTTATAAGCGAGAAAAGATACAGCAACGGCGACATACCCCCGCCGTTGCCGGAGAAGAATCACCTGGAGACACCCTCGACTCCTACGAGTGATGCGAAGAAAGACAGCGCTACCTTGTCTCGGAAGGCGTACTTCTCTTTCAAGTCCAGATTCAGAAGGGCTACTTCGATGGCAGTGGACATCAACTCGGACGTGCCCAGCGCTTTGAAGATCACCAATTCCACGTTCTACTTGACTGATTCCATGGATGGAGATTCTGGATTCAGCAACTGGTAAGATCAAAGAATGACCTATACGTCATATATGTTAACAATCAGAAATTAAATTAGCATTTGCGAGCAATGAACTACTTCCCCCTTCGCCAATTAATCGCTATCATAGCATTACTCTATTACTTTCAATAATAATAATACATTATTCTATTACTTTTAATAATATCTAATTATAGAGTGGATATTATTATACAACAATAAATGAAAACACAAGTCCTACTCCTTCCTTGGAATATGTTGCAATAATTAAAAAACACTTAACATCGAATTTGAATATTTTTTTTTAAACAAACAACAAATAATTGGGTAAAAAATAGAACGCCATTTGTAAACATCAGTTCATTCACCTTTGATAAGAGCGGCAACAACGCAGTGTCATGACATGCAAAAAAAAAGAAAATAGAGATAGCACTTCCCGTGTTTGACTCTTTCACACATAGTAAATTTTCGTTGAATGAATGCAGTGGACGATGTCAAATTTTTCACACGCAGTGTGATTTTTATGTCTTAAGAATAAGGTACAATATGCATTTACTTAATTGGACGAATTTGCAACATTGTAGTTTTAATACGCCTCGATTTATAAATTTTCTACGATGGACTAATATTAGATAAAGCGTGTAGAAAATTTGAAAAGACTTTTGATTGAAAATTTGTTTGGAGGCTTGGGAGATGGATAGGTTCATGCGGTTAAATTTATTGTCGTAATATGGTATCCAGCCTGTATATTAGGGTATATATTTATATATGTAGTCTTCAGCCGTCTGGTTACCATACCATAGAGATCAGATAGCAGTGTATGATGTCCTAAAAATATTATTATTATTATATTATTACTGGTTAATTTTCGTATCATACTACATTATATTTTATTCATTCAATCGCTTTCAGTAATAACATTACTGGGTCTTTTGTACTTGCCTGGTAAATTGAAGCTGTGGGGTACGATTCCCGGCACGTGCGGGATGGACAGGGAGTTGGACGACGAGAACGTTCAAATTCTACGGCAAATGGGCAATTTCCGGCGACGGAAACCTGGCAACACCTTGAAAAATAAACATGTTTGATCATAGCGTTGCCATCCTGAAGAACCAAGGCTGTGTGTGTATGTGTGGCTTAGTGCACTTGACTTTTAAAAGAATTATTAATAGATATAATTTTTTTAATTGTAGCTCAATCGTCGTGGAATAATATTATGATACGGTAATATGTGTTTTTTTTTTAATAATTAATTGAATTTTATCGAATTTTGCACGTTGTCTATTGAAATAAAATTAGAAAAAATATACAAAACCACAGAACCAGTCTATGTAAATGTGTATGTGACACCACACCGGTAGGTATTTACATGTTATAATTAGATAGCAGTCGAAATTCTAATAATTTTATTCTACAAATTCGAATGATACAAAAAATTTAATGTATTAATTAAAAAATATATAAATTATAAATGCGTAAGTCATTGTTTTATAATAATATTTACATGTATTTAGTATTTCATACGTTCAATATGTCCTACTGATCATAATATTTTTCTAAGATTAATAATCAGCTTGTGGCTTTTTTAAACTTTAATTTCCGGTTTGATGTTAGCTTGATAGTAGTTAGATGTGCACGTGATGCTATTTTTAGATGTAATTATAAATTGACACTTCTTCATATAAGACTATATTAAATTATGTTTAAGTGTGCAATGGGTCAAGAAACCAACACATCAAGTGACCAGCTGATTTACATAACCACTAAAAAACGCGGGTTTCCATTATAAGCACTATTAAAAAAGCAATAAAACTGCCTGTACCTGCAGTTTCCAATATCGTCCGGTTAAATCATTCTTTACCTGTATATGTTATGTCATTCAATACTCTATACTTTGGAATTGAAAGCTTTTGAATTTTTTGACTCATTGTGCATTTAAATTTTAATTATAAACAATACAGTTAATATTACAATTTCTTATGCTGTACTAATATAAGTATAAATGGTAATGAGAATGACAAAAAGCAATACAAGGCATAGACTACTTATCTCTGACAGACATTTTTGACATTAGAGAAATTGGCGCGAAAATGACCTGTGAATGTGAATAACATTCACAGACCAATTTCGTAGTTGTACTACATTCACTGAATGTACTACCAACTATTTTAACAATAATACAGACATGCCTTAATAATACTTTTTGACTGGTATAACACTATTAACAATTGAGAATAAGTGTTTTTTTAAGCAAAAGGTGCTTAAATTATGAGAAAGGAATACTAATGTTTTTTATTTTATACTTTGCTACATGTTATTGAAACAATTAGAAAGTTTCAACGTTATTACATTATGCACAGGATTAACTCATGTATGTATATTAGTATAGTTTTTATTCTCAATAAGTTTCTAGTATATTCGAGGTCGTCCTTCACGGTCTTTCATTATTGGATCTCCGTATTGCGGCGTAAACTTACACACCTTATACAAGCCCAGGTACAATATTAACTATCGTAGGCGCGACTGCTATGAAATTGATCCATAATTAGCTCTTACTGAATATTGGTGTGTGTGATACACTTGAAATTTGGACGGGAACTTTGAAACACTAAAGTTGTGACTGATGTTACGTGTGTTCGGTCAGACATGACCATTCAAAACGAATTAACATTCAATTATTAACATTACCATCAAGACATTATCATACAAAACGAATTGATGAGAACATGTTCGTTTTGATATTGACATTAACCGCCTAGAACTGTCGAGAAGTTGCGGCCCGACGTGTGAAAATTGCAGTTCATGGGTGTTTGCTACTTTATTATTATCAATTTCAATCTCATCATGCACCGAAGTCGATTTCAGAGACCCTTGACTCTTCCATCAGAAAGTATATTTGTATTCTTCGTTTCTTTAATATATTTGTACCCAGGTGCCATCTTTATGTAACAAGACCAAATAGTATTCGTATTAGATATACATATAGTTATATGTAATACATGTTAATAATCCATAGGTGCCAATAGTTGATATATAAACTACAATATATGCCACGTATATACATAGATATATAGTATTGTTTTTTAGCATCGAGCGTTGTTATATGAATTCAAAGCGATTTATTTTATAAGGAATTTTGTATTAACAGTAATGATTACCAATTGAGGGTCATTAACATGTAGTTTAAAAAGTAACAACGAAGAAAATTTAGAAAATAGAAGCTTCTGTAATCGAAGCCACTTCCACTATTTCTATGCTTTTGTGCAAAGAACTATAGCTCTGTCTGTAGCTCGCTGAATTGCCTTCAGCTACAGAGACAGAAGCAGGCCAATCTGTAGCCAGTTGGGCATACCATAGACTAAATACCCGTTAGACATCAGCATTGCTTGATTAGGAAATGGATTTTAAATTTAGAATATATTTTATAACTATTCGTGTTTTAACTTACCCTTTCATCCAAATGTTATTTTTATGAACAAATTTATTTTAATAGATTTTAAACGATTTCGTCAATTATAAGCATATCAAATGTTTTAACTGCACTCGGCGTAGCATTGCTATACTAAAATCTGTCGCTTCCAAATTGTACTCTATATGTGCACGGGCTTTTCACAGGACAAGTGGACAGTGCGAGCTGGTACTAAACTGGGTTTTAATGACAGTTGTAGGCATGTAGCACTCACCAAGCAACATTTGTAACACAAGTTGAACCTTAGAATGATTACTGGGGTTCTACATATGTGATACTCCTATCTACTGATACGGACAGTATTATTTACATAGTCCAGTTCGTAGGCAGCCGCAGATATTTACGGTCAGCAGTTCCCTTCGTAAAATGTCTCACAAATCGACGAACATGGTTTTGGTACTGAAAAACTGGAGCCATGTACGAAGAGAAAGATGCACATGAAAGTGCACGCGAGGCTTGTAAGGATCTTTGGTACTCGGTGCTGCCTGCTTTTAATAATAAAACAACGCCATTGTTTCCATCAATAGGGTTCAACCATTGTCCAAGACTGTTAACATCTACTTAACATGTCCAGTACTCGCTGACCACTTGTCGCTGACCACTTGACCGTAAGCCGCGTGCAATTATACTCTCCTATAACTTCTCTCTTCTTCCCACCTGCTGTTGTCTTATTATGTATGTTCTATTGTAATTCTCTGTATTTTATTATACATCGAATGTGTGTATTTTATTATACATCGAAACAATTTATTATACAACTCTTCAATGTTGAGTGTGTTTTTGTTTTCACGTAACTAATTTGTTAGGTGTGTTCTATGGGTAAATGCGACTTACGTGTGCTCATGTTGCTTTGCTTTGCTTTATGTTGTACGAACATCGATAAACTTCTCAACTGCAGTGAAATCTGAAAGACGGTGAAACTTACCTTTATGAAGTTGACGTGAAGTCTATGAGATATGAATTAAAAATTAAACATAAGTATGTTCCGACATTGTATTTACCTGAGGTATATTTTTAGTTGAGAAATAATAGAAGTGATGAGATGATGGATCATACAGTACTGGTTATTAAATTGTCTTATCAACACGAAAGTCATAGGAGAAACATTGTGATCGCGTGCTGTGAGTTTCACGAAATGTCACCCCGGTGAAGCAGTTGTAAGGTTAATCGATGTTTTTTAATTAGATTCATATTGTTAAATTTCCAACGACTGTACTCGTATGTATAATAGATTTGATGTTATCGATTATTTTCAATTCGTACATGAAGGTAAAGAAGCGAACGTTAACTTTCTTATGCCAATACAATGGCAAGAAATATATAAATAAAATGTGATAGCTAATATTGTATTGTATGTTAAATAGTTACAAATGTCAGTGTAATTGTTTTAATACATTAAAAATGTAATGTGTGCGGAATGAACAGCATGTATAGCCAGCTTTGGCTATGGTTATGCTGCCATGATGTGTGCCAGCTAGAGTTTAACAGCTGGCAACACTACTTGTCTATGACTAGTGGGACATCTCTGGATGCAGGGGGTGTCACAGCTTACCGCTTAGGCTGGGTCCACGTCTATAGCAACTTACCCAGATGATATGATAACGCGGTTCGGGAGAACATGTAAAAGGAAAATTGATTTTGTTAATTAAATATACGAGTAGGTAGAAATTTGAAGTACAGTACTTCCTACTTTTTACTTGTATTGTACTATTATCATCAAAATTAAATTATAACTTCTTGTGACTTGACTATGTAACCCCCAACACCCCCCACCCCCATCCCACTCCTGGCGCCAAAGCTGGATCCGCTCTTGCTCTTAATACACAAACAAGGTGACCGTTTGCTCATTTTCTTCCGAGAAATAATGATTCGATATAGTTCTGTTAAATATGTTATAAGTTGTTCATGTTTATTGAGTGTGTTGTGAGTTTGTATTCGCTAGTATCTAGTGCTGTTTAGAATTTGCTATGCAGTATTAGAATTATTTATCAACATAAACTTGTGTGATAATTGAGATATTTTAAAATGGATTAGACGGAGAACAGATCATGTTTCTCTTTTATATTTCGTTCTTTTTTATCTTTTTTATTTTCGATAAAAGGGGGAAATATAAAGAGAGTACCTATAATGAGTTCACCTAAAATACGGATTACAATTTGGAGGTTCGTAATGTTACTGAGAAAATTTAGGTAGTTTGATGAAGCCGAACAGCTTTGACGTCGTCATCGCCATATTTCAAATTTCTTTGTTAAAAAATTGATAAGTTGATGATCTGTTCTCAGTCCAATATCAACACTGCCTGTACATTTAAGCCCGTTTACACCAATACTTACATATATTTTATGTATTCAAGTGTTTATTGTTAAATTAACTATTCCAGTTTAGTTGGTGGTGTGTTTTACTGCGCAGTAGTGGTTAGTTTCACACAGTGAAGGCATTATTTTAAAAATTTGCACACACACACATACACATACACGCGCGCCATGGCCTGTGTGACATGAGAATTATAAAAAAATCTTTCATGTTCAGCGTAGAGATAATATACAGATAGAGCAAGCGAGCTATAAGCGCGTATGTGAAAGAGAAAGAACATGCATCTTGTATACGCATGTGGCGACGCGCAAAATTACACAGACTCTTCAGCGTTACTATTACGTGTTTTTTATCTGTGATAATATATGTATGTAGGCACAGTTGTTTGTCACTAGCTGTGCTTATGGGTAACGCTCAAGACGAGTAGAGGTTATTCGAACCCTTAAAATAATAAATATGGGTATTATATTTCCAAAATGGCGTGTAGTGTATATGTGTGCGTGTGTGTCATTATTAATAAGCTTTATGAGCTGTACACGTAGTATTTTAGATATTATTAGGGTTTTAATGTGAAAAAATGATGATATTTCAATATACAGGGTCAGAAAAAAAATTGTTTGATTAAAAAGATACCGATTAAACATTCGTTTATGTTACGTTTTTTTTTATTTTAGTAAACTAATTTCTTGTTGAAATTTTTAAGAAATACGTAGTTAAAAGATCTTCAAAATTATCAGCATTCTCCAATTAAAAAGTAATGTCACTTTAAAAAATGACATTTAAAAAAAAATACGTAATATAAATACTTAATTACATCAGTAAGTTAACACTAATGTTAGCAACTTGTTTTTTTTGTGCGCAGTCGGTACACGGTGCATACTTTGTTACATTATGAACTGAAACACTGTTTACGACTAATCAAAAGTTGGTACCGTGTGAACCAAAATATGTTACGTGTTCACGTTACCTCGTGAACCGAAACACGTTACGTCGTTAGATACGTAATACATTACTTTTATGTAATTTGTTGTGTATTACATTAGTTTCAAATACATATTACATTACTGACAAGAAGGCGCTTATTAAAAAATACACTGTTAAATAGTATCGTCCTGGACCCGTTCTTATTTATTTTGTGTTACTAATATTGGAATTATTATGACTTTGTATATTGAAATATGTTATGGCAAAAATTGTGTATTTCTTTAGCAACCGGACCACATCCAATATAGTGCCATATCATGATGTGTTTTAATTATATGAATTGTTAAATTTGAATAAAACACAAACAAACAGATTGTTGTTTTCTTGTTTATTCCATTAATCAGACAACAAACAAACAAAATATCAATATTATGTAAATATAAAAATGGTGCAAGTCTCGCAGTATATAATTATATAACGCTTTATCACAATACTTTTACAAAATCTTGAAAATGTACACTAATTATGAACAATTTTTCATAATTCAGATATTTGACAGCATGTGGAATGTTCTTTAAAGTCGGAATAGTCACTGGATTGTACGAAATAATTCATTTTATTACATGTTGCATAATGATATTATTTTAAATACATATAATAAATTACAAATATGTTTTTATTCGTAGACATTGTTACTCTAGTTACAAACATCACCAAAGGTGTTCAAGATAGTCAAATAAGGGGGGCTACTTATAACGAAAACAAGCCAGCGTTAAACAACCCATTGCCAGCACTCCCAACTTTAAACTTAAGTTTCTATCACATGGATCGCCACCTGTACTGGTCAAAGCACAAAAATCTATATTCATTTATATGTAGTTTATCAGCCATTTGGTTACCACAACATAAGTTCTTTCATGACTTACTTTGGGATCAGATGGCGTGTGGATATGTGTCTAGATATTACTATATTAATATTATTAAAAGTGA